>CM060900.1:6530000-6787500 GCA_030762935.1 Hymenopus coronatus | reverse complement strand
CCTCAGGCTAATACAGTCCATATTCGCTCTCTAGTGTGTGTGTATGCACTATTGTGTCTGTCTGTTGAGCAGGGCCAGAACGTGGAGCTCACAGCTTCAGCTAGGTCTGGAAAACAATCTCAGTATAATACAGTGAATATTCGCTCTCTAGTGTGTGTCTGTGTCTGTGTCTGTGTGTCGAGAGGAGTTACAGCGTGAATCTCAGAGTTTCAGCTAGGTCTGGAGCACAACTTCAAAATAATTCAGTCAATATTCGCTCTCTAGTGTGAGTGTGTGTGTGTGTGTGCATTGAGCAGGGCCAGAGCGTGGATCTCATAGCTCCAACCAGGTCAGGGACATAACCTCAGTACAATACAGTCCATATTCGCTATCCAGTGCGTGTGTGTGTGTGTTGAGCAGGGCTAGAACGTGGATCTCACGGCTTCAGCTAGGTGAGGAACACAACCTCAGTATAATACAATCATTAATCCCTCTCCTCTGTCTGTGTGTTGAGCAGGGCCAGAGCGTGGATCTCACAGCTTCAGCTACGTCTGGAACACAACTTCAGAATAATTCAGTCAATATTAGCTCTCTTCTGTCTGTGTGTTGAGCAGGGCCAGAGCATGGATCTCACAGCTTCAGCTAGGTGTAGAACACAATCTCGGTATAATACAGTCAATATTGGCTCTCTAGCGTTTGTTTGTGTGTGTTGACCAGCACCAGAGCATGGAGCTCATAGTTTCAGCTAGATCTGGAACAAAATCTCAGAATAGTTCAACCATTATTCACTCTCCAGTGTGAGTGGGTGTGTGTGTGTGTTTGTCAGTGTGTTGAGTATGTACAGAGCGTCAATCTAACAATTTCTGCTAGGTCTGGAAAACACCTTTGGTATAATTCAGTCAATATCCGATATCTAGTGTGAGAGAGTGTGTGTATGTGTGTCTGTGTGTTGAGCAGCGCCAGAGCGTGGATCTCACAGCTTCAGCTTGATCAGGAACTCAATCTCAGTATAACACACTCAATATTCGCTCTCTACCATGTGTGTGGATCAGGGTCTAAGCGTGGATCTCACAGGTTCAGCTTGATCAGGAACACAATCTCAGCATAATACGGTCAATATTGGCTCTCTGCTGTCTATGTGTTGATCAGGGCCTGAGCGTGGACCTCACAGCTTCAGCTTGTCAGGTACACAATCTCAGTATAGTAAGGTCAATATTAGCTGTCTAGTGTGTGTGTGAGTGTGTGTGTGTCTGTGTTTGTTTGCTGAGCAGGGCTAGAGCGTGGATGTCAGAGCTTCAGCTAGGTCTGAAACACAACTTCAGTATAATACCGTCAATATTCCCTCTCTAGTATGTGTGTGTTGAGCAGAGCCAGAGCGTGGAGCTCACAACTTCAGCTAGGTCTGGAACACAACCTCAGTATAATTCAGTCAGTATTCTTTCTCTAGTGTGAGTGTGTGTGTGTGTTTGTTTGTGTGTGTGAATAAGGGCCAAAGCATCGATCTCACAGCTTCAGTTAGGTCTGGAACATAACCTCAGTATAATACACTCAATTTTCACATCTCTAGTGTGTGTGTGTGTGTGTGTGTGTGTGTGTTGAGACGGGCCAGAGCGATGATCTTGAAGCTTCAGCTAGCTCTGGAACACAGCCTTAGTATAATAAAGACAATATTCGTCCTTTGTGTGTGTGTGTGTGTGTGTGTGTGTGTGTGTGTGTGTATAGTGTGTTTGTTGAGCAGCGCCAGAGTGTAGATCTCACAGATTCAGCTATGTCAGGAACACAACCTCAGTCTAATACAGTCAATATCCCCTCTCAAGTGTGTGTGTGTGCGTGTGTGTGTGTGTGTTGAGCAGGGCAGAGCGTGTAGCTCACAGTTTCAGCTAGGACAGGAAGCCAACCTCAGTATTATACTCTCAATATTCGCTCTCAACTCTCTGCGTAACGAGCGGGCCAGATAGTGGATCTCACAGCTTAAGCTAGGTTAGGAACACAACCTCAGTTTACTACAGTCAATATTCGCTCTCTAGTGTGTGCGTGTGTGTGTGCGTCTGTGTGTTGAGGAGATCCAAGGCGTGGATCGCAGAGCATCAGCTAGGTCTGGAACACAACCTTAGTTTAATACAGTCAATATTCGCTCTCCAGTGTCTGTGTGTTGATCAGGGCCAGAGCGTGGATCTCACAGCTTCTGCTAGGTCAGGAAAACAACCTCTGTATAATACAGTCAATATTCGTGCTCTAGTGTGTGTGTGTGTGTGTGTGTGAGTTTGTATGCTGATAAGGGCCAGAGCGTGGATCTCATATCTTCTTCTAGGTCAGGAATACAACATCAGGATAATACAGTCAATATTCGCTCTCTACTGTCAGCGTGGTGATCAGGGTCAGAGTGTGGATCTCACCACTTCAGCTAGGACAGGAACACAAACTCAGTATAATACAGTCAATATTCGCTCCCTATTGTGTGTGTTTGAGCAGGGCAGGAGCGTGGATCGCATAGATTCAGCTAGGTATGGAACACAATCTCAGTATAATACAGCCAATATTCGCAATCCAGTGTGTATGTGTGAGTGTTGAGCAGCGCCAAAGCGTGGATCTTACAGGTTCAGCTACGTCAGGAACACAACCTCAGGATAATACGGTCAATATTAGCTCTCTAGTGTGTGTGCGCGTGTGTGCCTGTGTCTGTGTGTTGAGCAGGGCTAGTGCGTGGATCTCACAGCTTCAGCTAGGTCTGGAACACAACCTCAGTATAATGCAGTCAATATTCGCTCTCTACCGTTTGTGTTTTGAGCAGGGCCGGAGCGTGGAACGCACAACATCAGCTTGGTCTGGATCACAACCTAAGTAAAATACAGTCAATATTCGCTCTCTATTGTGTGTGTGTTGAGCCGGACCTGAGCGTGGAGCTCACAGATTCAGCTAGGTCTGGAACACAACCTCAGTATAATACATCAAAATTCGCTCTCTACTGCGTGTGTGTTGAGCCGGACCTGAGCGTGGATCTCACAGCTTCAGCTAGGTCTGGAACACAACCTCAGTATAATACAGACAAAATTCACTCTTTACTGTGTGTGTGTTGAGCCGGACTTGAGCGTGGAGCTCACAGCTTCAGCTAGGTCTGGAACCCAACCTCAGTATAATAAAGTCAATATTCGCTCTCTAGTGTATGTTGAGCTGGACCTGAGCGTGGAACTCACAGCCTCAGCTAGGTCTGGAACCCAACCTCAGTATAATACATCAAAACTCGCTCTCTACTGTGTGTGTGTTGAGGCGGACCTGAGCGTGGAGCTCACAGCTTCAGCTGGATGGTAGTCTCAGACCAATACAACGGGGTAATACCTTACTCTATAGGGCCTATAGCATTATAATCGTCTATTTCTTATTATATACAAAGAATATTTATTTTGATCATGGTGTTGTTTGAATATAAGTATATAAAATTTAGGTTTTTTATAGGTTAAAAATCTGGAAAGAATTCAATGTGTTTAATGCATTATGAAATATTATTTACAATAAATAGACAGCGTTAACAAAAAATCTAATGGTTTCCTTTCAAAAAAGTGTCGGTTGCTCTTCTATAACAAACTAGTCACACAAAAGCTTATCTGCTATCTACTTAGTGCTGTCTAGATAAGCATTGGCATAAAAGTTCCTTTTACTTAGTAGTTCCTTGTAAGTAGGAATCAAATAAGGGAATAGACACAGCTAAAACGATATAAAGCTTCTAAAAGCGTTCACCAAGGGTTTGGAATTGAAATTCGGTCCTTTTTCAGTGGTCATGAGCACAAAAGAAAGAGAGCGACAGATATGAAAGAAATGGGACGCCCTTTTTTGAGAAAATAGTGTAGGTGTTTTAAAATTGAAATCAATAACAAGGCATTTCTCGATATTGGTGTAAGTCCATAAAAATGACGTGACATAAGTTGTGTGTTTTAAGTAGATATACATGTTTACCAAGATTTTGTCTATCTCTTACGGTTTACCAGTTATGCATAAGTCAATCAAACGAAGAGGACATCAGAGGCTAATCCCAAACAATCATTTTATTTACTATACGGTAGTAGAGTAAAAAATGTGGTGTTTTTCATTCACGTGAATTTCTCTACATAGCTGTAACAAATTATTTTTAAAAGGCATATTCTTCTATCTACTTTATGACAATCGAGATAAACATTAGCAGAAGCTGTTTTAATTACTTCCTTCCTTGTAAGTAGAAGGATAATACACTAGGCTAAAACAATAAACAAAACTGATTGCCATGTGCTTGAAATCCGCTTTTATGCATGGCCAGGAGTTTACACCTTCCCGTGTGAGAAAAGTTGAGTATTTTAAATCTGAAAAAAATAACAAGGAATATCTTAGAATTAGTCAATTCCACGAAAAAAACGTATGTGACATAATTGTGTGTTTTAACGAGATCTACACGTTTAGTGGTAAGTTTTTGTCTGTCTCTTAGGGTTCACCAGTTACGCAAAATTCTGAAAAATTCATCCAGAATAAAGAAGTTTATAGAGGCTATTCTTAGAGAGTTCAAAATCTACATCTTCTTCCGCGTGTAAATATCTTTATATCCGGTATTTTGTCGTTGGAGACATTTTTGAGAAAATAAAAATTTCGAAATTTTTTGCATGTAAAGCATAATTCTGGAGGGGAGATTTTTCTTTAAATCTTCATGTCGCATCGCTGGAATATACAAAACTTACAGTCAATGTTTGGTTTTTACCGACTTTTGTTACCTATTGATTTATCGTGTTCAAAGACACACGGACACACACAAACACAAATATCTTTTTCTAAAAATTTCATGTGTTCCATGACTTCCTCTACATCTGGGCAACAAATTATTGTTAAAAATATTCTTCCATTTTTTCTATGCGAATCCAGATAAACATTGTGAGATATGGTCTAGATACCTGCTTAGTTGCAAGTGTAAGAGAAATACGGGAACAGAGTAAGCAAAAGCGATCATCAAATGTTTTAAAAAATGCTTACCATGTGGATAAAATCCCTCACTTGGCATTGAAAGGAGTTGAGAAATTCCCGTATGTGAAAAATCCGTACTTTATAACTAAAACCAATAAAAGAATTGCCTCAAATATGGTTAACTTCTAGAAAAAATGTACATAACATAAATTATGGGATTTACCGACATTTCGAAAATGCACTACATATGTACAACAATTACTATACGTTTGAAAGTAGGCCACTCACACATGTACGACAATTACCATACGTTTGAGAGTAGGCTACAAACACATGTACAACAATTTCTATGCGTGCTCAAACACAAAACATTAGCCGAATAACTGCTATAAATAGTTTTCTAAAAAGTCCGTGCCCATGTCTCAGTCATCTTAAATACCAGGCCATGAATCGGTCCGGCCTTCTTCGCCGCCTTCAACATACCATGATGGCCACCTTACAGTGGTCGTCATAGGGGTCCCGAGGGACCTTCCATCACGCTTCGTGCTGGATGCCGCACGCCGCCTTTGGCCCTCTGCAGTAAAGGCCAACCGCATCACATCACCTCGGGGACCCACATCGCTGGTCCGCCTCCACCTGAAGCCGAAGCTGCCTTGACATCACGCCTGCCCATGTTAGGGCAACAGCTACGTGTCGAGGCTAGCAGAAGCGAACGATCGGTCCCCTGCCGACGCTGCTGCACCTACGGACATCGTTCGGAGGATTGCCACGCCGCACCTAAGTGCCACTTCTGTGGGGCAAGCTCGCTTAAAGCCGCTTGCTCCAACCATGATCTGCACCGTCGACGCCGCTACTGCGCTACCTGCTCCGGGAACTCGCACTACAAAGCGCAAGCCACGTGCCCCCTGTATCCCCGGAGTAGGCCTTCACCTCCACTAAAGCCACAGCAGCACCACCAACCATCACCATCACCAGACTCTACACCGAACACTTCACCAGTCAACTCTTCACCGACGGACACCTTTCTGAAGGACGCCGTGGACTCCATACAGCAGAACATCGCCGCCATCCAGGCGGCTACACACCAACTCGGCCTCCGTCTCGAGGAACTTCAGAGGGAAACCAACGAACGACTCGCAGCATTGGAGGCCAAGCACCAGGACTCTGATCGTGTTGCAGGTGATAATGGCGCGGTGCTTGCGTCTATCCAGCGCCAGCTGGACCGCATTGAGAGCCACCTCGTCCATCCACCTGCCGAGGACAGCGACGACCAGTGCCCGCGGCTGGGGTCTCTTGAGGCTTCGGTCGTGGGTGTCCGAGAGCTACAGCACCAACTTCATCAATCCATATCCAAACAACTACACGACCTTCAGACAGGACTTACCACTGACATTCTCGCCTACATCGCTACCGGTCCAGCCCCCAGGGGAAGGAAGAACCGGTAGTACCGACATCATCACCACAGGGAGAGAGTGGCAGCTCTCCCTGCACTCCCAATCCCATGTTTTCACCAACAATTACCAACCACCCACAATTTCCTCAACTCCTCACCTATATTTCGCTACGGGGGCCGGCTGGGCCTCGGTCAAGCCGGTCTACTAGCACAACCCTCTCCCCTGGCGGCCGCACAGCGGGCCAGTTCACCTTTACCTTTTACTGCGCGGGTGCAACAGCGGTAGCGCAGCATCCTTACCTTCTAATACCGGTGGAGGGGTTTTTTAGTCGGTAGGCCCATTCTGGGAGACCCCGACACTCCGGGCATGCCAGCCCGGGTTAGTCCTTAAGGTGGATTTTTCCCCTCCACTTGAAACTAAAAAAAAAAAAAAAGCTATAATACGGGTGAGGTCTCCGCAGATCATCATCATCATGACCAAGAAGAAACAACGAAACCAAACCACCGAAGCCACAGCCGAGTGCCAACCGGCCTTGTCGGCTGAGAGCAGTGCCACCCTTCCGCCTCCAGCCACCGAATAATGCCGGCAGATGCAGCCGCACCTGCCGGCCAGCCAATCATCCACCGCCGAAGAAGCCCGGCAAATGCCGGCTTCTACTCTCGACACCACCTCAGGACCAGAGCTTCCAGCCAACACCGACGCACCTTCCAACGCAGCACCGACGCCTCCACAGCATCTGCCGCCACCGTCGCTTCTCATCGAGAGGTACAGTGCTGAGATTAGGGGCGTCCCGCGAGACCTATCCACTAGGCCCATCACCGCCGCAGCACGCCAGAGATGGCCCTCAGTAATGAGGGCCTCAAGGATTATGTCCGCCAGAGGGATGTCCCCTTTAGTACGGATTGTATTCGCCGTGGCCGGGGATCTCAATGCTGCCTTACGCGAGGGCCTGCCCATTTTGGGCGGCGCCTAAGCATCGAGGCTAGCCGAAAACCCCGACCGACACCATGCCGCTGCTGCGCATTCGGCCACACCGCCGACACCTGCGCCGAGCCCCCACGGTGCCACTACTATGGGGCGCCGAGATTGACAGCCGAATGTGCAGCTCATGACCTAAGATCCCGACGCCGGTACTGCGCTACCTGTGATGGCCCTGGTCACTTCACAGGACAGGCGCAGTGCCCCTATTACCCTCGCAGTCGCCGCCACCTGACACCAGCCTCCGCCGCCACACCCTTAGACGAAAGGGCGAGGACCTCAACAACCACCACCTCGACGCAGACTGAAGACTCCAACATCACCCATCACCTGCCTGCCGCCACTACCACTCCACAGGCAGCAGCGCCATCCGACAGCTCCGTTAAAGACGACGTGCAGGACCTGCACTCAGAGGTCCTGCTCATTAACGGCCGGCTGAATACGCTGGAAGAAGCGCTGACTACCATCACTGCAGCAATCACAGACACCCACACCACTTCTACAGCAAACCTTCAAGACACAGATGCCATAGCCCGGAAACAAACAAAGGTCACGTCTGAGTTCCTCTTGGAGCTGGACGTCCTCTACACCCTGCTACAGGAAATCCACGACGTCAACGCCAGGATCTTGGAGGCCAACCAGGACCTCTATGTTGAAACAGCGAAATTACCGACACGCCTTACACATCTGGAAGACCTGCTCAAAGGAAATCAAAACGACATCAAGAAGTGCTACACTGCAGTTCTTGATAGCCACGAACTGACAGTCAACAATATATCCGAGCAAATTGCAGGCAGTCACCAACAGATTCTTCAGGACCTTTCCACCAAAAACTCATGCCCTTACACACACACCCGTAACACCAGACATCACTACTGAAAGCACACCAAGACTCCCTAGCGCTGTACTCAGGGCCCTCGAGTCATGTTTACAGACTAGACAAGCCATTCCTTGTTGCAGCCCTCATGCTGCAGCAACATCAACTTCACCACTAATCACGGAGGTGCTATCGCGGAACTCCATCATACCCCATTCACTCTTCCTTTCCTATCTCACTTTTCCTTGCATTATTCCCTCCTAATCTTCACCCAATGGCGAGATAAGCCATTCTTTCAACCTTCCAACTCTCTCTCTGTCTCCCCTTTCCAAAAAAAAAAAAAAAGCCATAATACGAGAAAACCAGGTGGTCAACAGGTCGGCGTAGCGCTGTATCCTCTCAGTAGCAGTCTCTTGGTTCCTGGACGTCGACCGAGGCAACTCCTGCCTTGATTGAATCGCCTACGCCAGCCGCCGCTACTTCACCGACCGCTAGCAGCGCTTCACCTCGACGATTGCAGCCGCAGTCGCCGACTACCCGGTTCAGCGCCGTGGTTCGGGGGGTCCCTAGGGACCTTTCCACCCGGCTCTTCACCGCCGCAGCGAAGTCGCAGTGGCCTTCATGCTTGAGGGCTACTCGCATAGTCAATGGCCGGGGACCAACACCACTGATGAGGGTCGAGCTGCGGGATCGTGCGGATCTGGAGGCTGCCTTAGCGACAGGGTTGTCCTTGTTAGGGCAACTTCTTGTTGTTGAGGCGAGCCAAAGGGAACGACACAAGCCTTGCAGACGCTGCTGCGCCCACGGTCACACGGCCGACGCCTGTACCTCTCCGCCGCGGTGCCACTATTGTGGTGCCAACTCCGCCACCGCAGACTGTAGAGGTCATGATCTTCGTCACCGCCGCCGGTTCTGTGCCACCTGTCGTGGCACAGGTCACTTCACGGGACAATCCCAGTGCCCCCAATACCCGAGGACTAGGAAGACACCACCGCAGAACTAAAACACCGACGCCACACCGTCTGAACCCTCAACTGACTCAGCGACGCGGGATGCCATTCAGGACCTCCACGCGGAGATCCTGAACGTCGGCGCCCGCTTAGCTGCGCTAGAAGAGGCATTCTCCAGCGTCATACACGAGAAGCTTCAGGAACTACAAGCTTACACCACCACAGCAATCACAACACTGCAGTCTACAGCAGCTGACTTGTCAGCACGTGTAGAAGGCATCTCAACGCAGCTCAAACAGGTTCTCCTGCAGCAGGCTGCCTACTCCGCCGAGTTATTCAGATCAAATCGCCAGCACAACAGTGCCCCTCCTCCTGCACAGGCTGAGGGGCACAGACACAGCACTGAACTCCGGAACGCTGCTGTCCAGCTCCGTTCGAACACCAGGGCAGCGGGGTCAAAGTTCTCACATGACTACATGAATCGTCAGATTCACATATAAGTTCACCACCTAAACTCCTGCACAGCCTTCAGCTACATTCCTTCCCAATATCGCCTTTAATTCCCTAGGCTGCAGTCAGGTTTCATGGCTGTAGCCTACAAAAAACCTTTACCCGCTCCCGCACTCAGTGCGGCAGCATCCTAAATTCCACATACTACCGCGGGTGCAATTGCGGGACCGCGCAAAGCTTCGATGAAATACAGCAAACTACGTGATATAACGTGGAGGGTTTTTTTAGTGGGTATGCCGCAGCAGGGCGGAGAGTCCCACATATCCTCCCAGCCATTGCACTTCGGCTGGGGGTTGAATGCGTAATGCATTTTTCCCCTCCACGGCAAAAAAAAAAAAAAAAAAAAAAAAAACATAATATCTTTTTTGGCTGGAGCTTCAGGATCGTTCGGACCTCGACGCTGCCTTGGCGTCAGGGTTGCCCTTGTTGGGGCAACTCCTGGTCGTCGAGGCCAGCAAGATGGAACGTTACCAGCCCTGCCGTCGCTGTTGTGTCTTCCGCCATACAGCCTACTCCTGCTCCTCGTCGCCGCGGTGCCACTACTGTGGCTCCGCCAACACCACCGCTGAGTGCACTGAGCACAATCTACGCCGTCGCCGCCGGTTCCGTGGCACAGGACATTTCACAGGGCAAGCGCAGTGCCCTCTCTACCCAAGGAGCAGCTCTCCTTCAGCACCTCCTGCGCGCCGCACCACTCCACCGCAGACATCAACCACCGAGGCCATACCACCTGCACTCTCAACAGACGCAGCGACGCGAGAAGCCATTCAGGACCTCCACGCGGAGATACTGAACGTCGGCGCTCGACTAGCTGCTCTGGAAGAGACATCCAGCCTCCTCACACAGAAGCTGCAGGAATTGCAAGCTTCTAACGCCGCAGCAGCCACCAGCCAGCAGACTACAGCCGCCGACCTGTCCACCAGGATCCACGCCCTCATGCAGCTTCTGAGGCAGGTTCTCCTGCAGCAAGCTGCATACTCTGCTGAACTGTTCCAATCAAAACGTCAGCAACCCAACACTGCTCCTTCTCCTGTACAGGCTGAGGGGCACGCACGGCTCGGGGATACTCGACCACTAACATAGTGGAAGACTACTGGGAGCTTCGCGGAGCAATTCCGAAGCAGGTATAATCCGTAATGTCTACGTCCCATTCTCTCCTCAATTTCCACCCTTTATTTCCTTTCCAACATCACCTCTACTCCCTAGGCTGCAGTCAGGTTCCATGGCTGCCAGCCTAGAAACAACCTTTCTCCCGCTCCCGCACAACGTGCGGCAGCTTCCTATCTTTCGCCTACTAACGCGGGTGCATTAGCGGGACCGCGCAAAGCCACGAGATTCTCAACAAACTACTGTTATAACGTGGAGGGGTTTTTTAGTGGGTATACCGCATGAGGAAGCGGAGAGTCCCACATATCCTCCCAGCCATTGCACTTCGGCTGGGGGTTGAATGCGTAATGCATTTTTCCCCCTCCACGGTAAAAAAAAAAAAAAAAAAAAAAACACCAAAACATACTATCACGGTGGGACTTCGGAGACTACTTCTCTCGACACACGATGGTGAAGAAGAGACAGCGCCAAACCGCCGCTGCTACAGCAGCACTCATCACTACTCCCCCGGCAGTCGCCGAGGATGCAGTACCTCTGCCGGCTGAGGCAAACTTCCTTTGGCCGCCAGTCGCCAGCGCAGCTTCGCCGCAACTGCCACCGCAGTTGCCGCTGCCTACAACACCATCTCCGCCGAGCTCCACACCGCCGCCCCGGTTCAGTGCCGTGGTACGGGGGGTCCCTCGGGACCTTTCCACCCGGCATCTACTCACCGCCGCGCAGTCGCGGTGGCCTTCATGCTTGAGGGCCACCCGCATTTTCTGCGACCGGGGGCCAACTCCGTTGGTAAGAGTGGAGCTTCAGGACCCGGCTGACTTTGAAGCTGCGTTGACGGCAGGGTTGCCCTTATTAGGGCGACTACTGCCAGTCGAAGCAAGCAGACAGGAACGCCATCGGCCCTGCCGCCGCTGCTGCGCCTTCGGGCACAGCCAAGACGCCTCCACTTCAGCGCCGCGGTTCCATTACTGTGGGACCAGCGTCTTGACGACGCACTGCACTGGGCATGATCTCCGCCGCCGTCGCCGGTTCTGTGCCACCTGCCGTGGCACAGGACACTTTACTGGCCAGGCCCAATGTCCCCTTTACCCGAGGGACGGGCGCACCACTCCGCAGCCAGTACGATCACCGCAGACCCAACACACAGACGCCACACCACCTCCAGCTTCTATTGACACAGCGACGCGGGATGCCATTCAGGACCTTCATGCGGAGATCCTGAATATCGGCGCTCGCTTAGCTGCGTTAGCAGAGGCCTTCACCAGCGTCATCTCCAGGAAGCTGCTGGACCTGCAAGCTGCCACCACCGCCGCCATCTCCACTCTGCAGTCCTCCACCGCTGAGCTGTCCAACCGGATAGCCAGTGCCCAAGCGCAGCTACAGCAGGACCACCCAAATCAGCAGCACCATTCCGCCGACCAGTTTCCATACAACAACCCGCTATACACAACTCCAATTTCAACAGACGCTTTATCCAGGTTCCAGCAAGGACGACGACTCCGAAAATACCAGCAGATCCACTCAGAACACTGAGTAAATTCACCGTAAATCACCATTCATCTTCACCAACCACTTCTCCAGAGAGGCACTCAGGGCGCAAGTCATGTGTGTCCACTGGCTAAATTCACTATCACTCGCTGTTACTGCCACTGGCAGGCAGCAATCACTATCACCAGAAATGCGCAGGTGCTTAATGCGGTACTGCACCAGAGAGGCATGGGCCTCCTACTTCCGGTGGGTTTTTTTTGTGAGTAGTGCCACACTGGTTCGAGTCCAGGGTGGGAAGTCTCACACTCCCAGGCTTGCCTAGGGTTAGGGCGTCAGTTACCTTTTCCCCCATCATCAATAAAAAAAAAAAGCCCTAATATCACGCGAACCAATCAGATGTTAGCTTCATCCCAGCTCTAATAAATACCAGTCTCCGCAAGTTCAAACCATCAGTTCACCCTGAAGATGAAGAAGATGCACTTCTTCGAAACGTTTGTGTCAAGCCAAGAGTTTACCTGGCTAGAAACCCGAGAAGATTTTGAATTAATTTCTATACGTTTGAAAGCAAGCTACTCACACATGTACAACAGCTACTATACGTTTGAGAGTAAGCTACTCATACATGTACAACAATTACCATACGTTTAAGAGTAAGCTACTCAAACATGTACAACAATTAACATAGTTTGAGAGTAGACTACTCACACATGTACAACAATAGCCAACCGTTTGAAAGTAGGCTACTCACACATACACAACAATTACTATACGTTTGAGAGTAGACTACTCACACATGTACAACAATAGCCAACCGTTTGAAAGTAGGCTACTCACACATGTACAACAGCTACTATACGTTTAAGAGTAGGCTACTCACACATGTACAATTACTATACGTTTAAGAGTAGGCTACTGACACATGTACAACAGCTACTATACGTTTAAGAGTAGGCTACTCACACATGTACAATTACTATACATTTAAGAGTAGGCTACTCACACATGTACAATTACTATACGTTTAAGTGTAGGCTACTCACACATGTACAACAGCTACTATACGTTTAAGAGTAGGCTACTCACACATGTATAACAGCTACTATACGTTTAAGAGTAGGCTACTCACACATGTACAACAGCTACTATACGTTTAAGAGTAGGCTACTCACACATGTACAACAGCTACTATACGTCTAAGAGTAGGCTACTCACACATGTACAACAGCTACTATACGTTTAAGGGTAGGCTACTCACATATGTACAACAATTACTATACGTTTAAGAGTAGCCCACTCACAGATGTACAATTACTATACGTTTAAGAGTAGGCTACTCACACATGTACAATTACTATACGTTTAAGAGTAGGCTACTCACACATGTACAACAGCTACTATACGTTTAAGAGTAGGCTACTAACACATGTACAACAATTACTATACGTTTAAGGGTAGGCTACTCACACATGTACAACAATTACTATACGTTTAAGAGTAGGCTAGTAACACATGTACAACAATTACTATACGTTTAAGGGTAGGCTACTAACACATGTACAACAATTACTATACGTTTAAGAGTAGGCTACTAACACATGTACAACAATTACTATACGTTTAAGGGTAGGCTACTCACATATGTACAACAATTACTATACGTTTAAGAGTAGGCTACTGACACATGTACAACAATTACTATACGTTTAAGAGTAGGCTACTCACACATGTACAACAATTACTATACGTTTAAGAGTAGGCTAATAACACATGTACAATAATTACTATACATTTAAGAGAAGCTGCTAACACATGTACAACAATTACTATACGTTTAAGGGTACGCTACTCACACATGTACAACAGCTACTATACGTTTAAGAGTATGCTACTGACAGATGTACAACAATTACTATGCGTTTAAGAGTAGGCTACTCACACATGTACAACAATTACTATACGTTTATGAGTAGGCTACTCACTCACGTACAAGAGCTACTATACGTTTAAGAGTAGGCTACTCACTCATGTACAACAATTACTATACGTTTAAGAGTAGGCTACTCACTCATGTACAACAGCTACTATACGTTTAAAAGTAGGCTACTCACTCATATACAACAATTACTATTTGTTTAAGAGTAGGCTACTCACACATATACAACAATTACTATACGTTTAAGAGTAGGCTACTCACTCATGTACAACAGCTACTATACGTTTAAGAGTAGGCTACTCACTCATGTACAACAGCTACTATACGTTTAAGAGTAGGCTACTCACTCACGTACAACAGCTACTATACGTTTAAGAGTAGGCTACTCACTAATGTACAACAATTACTATACGTTTAATAGTAGGCTACTCACTCATGTACAACAATTACTATATGTTTAAGAGTAGGCTACTCACGCATATACAACAATTACTATTTGTTTAAGAGCCGGCCACTCACTCATGTACAACAGCTACTATACGTTTAAGAGTAGGCTACTCACTCATATACAACAATTACTATTTGTTTAAGAGTAGGCTACTCACACATATACAACAATTACTATACGTTTAAGAGTAGGCTACTCACACATATACAACAATTACTATACGTTTAAGAGTATGCTACTCACTCAAATACAACAATTACTATTTGTTTAAGAGCAGGCCACTCACTCATGTACAACAGCTACTATACGTTTAAGAGTAGGCTACTCACTCATATACAACAATTACTATTTGTTTAAGAGTAGGCTACTCACACATATACAACAATTACTGTACGTTTAAGAGTAGGCTACTCACTCAAGTACAACAGCTACTATACGTTTAAGAGTAGGCTACTGACACATGTACAGCAATTACTATACGTTTAAGAGTAGGCTACTCACTAATGTACAACAATTACTATACCTTTAAGAGTAGGCTACTCACCCATGTACAACAATTACTATACGTTTAAGAGTAGGCTACTCACTCATATAACAACAATTACAATTTGTTTAAGAGCAGGCCACACACTCATGTACATCAGCTACTATACGTTTAAGAGTAGGCTACTAACACATGTACAACAATTACTATACGTTTAAGAGTAAGCTACTGACAAATTTACAGCAATTACTATACGTTTGAAAGTAAGCTACTCACATTTGTAAGACAATTACTATACGTTTGAAAGTAAGCTACCCACACATGTACAACAACTACTGTACGTTTGAGAGTAAGCTTCTCACTCATGTACAACAATTACTATACGTTTGAGAGTAAGCTACTCATATATATACAACAATTACTATACGTTTGAAAGTAAGCTACTCACATATGTACAACAATTACTATACAATTGAAAGTAAGCTACTCATATATATACAACAATTACTATACGTTTGAAAGTAAGCTACCCACATATATACAACAATTACTATACGTTTGAAAGTAAGGTCTCACATATATACAACAATTACTATACGTTTGAAAGAAAGCTACTTACACATGTACAACAATTACTATACGTATGAAGGTAAGTTATCCACACATGTACTACAATTACTATAGGTTTGAGAGTAAGCTACACACACATGTACAACAATTCCCATACGTTTGAAGGTAAGCTATCCACACATGTACAACAATTACTATACGTTTGAAAGTAAGCTATCAACACATGTACAATAACTACTATACGTTTGAAAGTAAGCTATCCAAACATGTACAACAATTACTATATGTATGAATGTAAGTTACCCGCACATGTACAACAGCTACTATACGTTTGCGAGTAAGCTTATCACTCATGTACAACAATTACTATATGTATGAATGTAAGTTACCCGCACATGTACAACAACTACTATACGTTTCAGAGTAAGCTTATCACTCATGTACAACAATTACTGTATGTATGAATGTAAGTTACCCGCACATGTACAACAACTACTATACGTTTCAGAGTAAGCTTATCACTAATGTACAACAATTACTATAGGTTTGAGAGTAATCTACTCACATATGTACAACAATTACTATACTTTTGAGAGTAAGCTACTCACACATGTACAACAATTACTATACGTTTGAGAGTAAGCTACTCACACATGTACAACAATTACTATACGTTTGAAAGTAAGCTGGCCACACATGTACAACAGCTACTAAACGTTTGAGAGTAAGCTACTCACACATGTACAACAGCTACTAAACGTTTGAAAGTAAGCTACTCACATATGTACAACAGCTACTAAACGTTTGAGAGTAAGCTACTCACACATGTACAACAGCTACTAAACGTTTGAGAGTAAGCTACTCACACATGTACAACATTTACTTTACGTTTGAAGGTAAGCTCCTCACATATGTACAACAATTACTTTACGTTTGAAAGTAAGCTCCTCACACATGTACAACAATTACTTTACGTTTGAGAGTAAGCTCCTCACATATGTACAACAGCTACTAAACGTTTGAGAGTAAGCTACTCACACATGTACAACAGCTACTAAACGTTTGAGAGTAAGCTCCTCACACATGTACAACAGCTACTAAACGTTTGAGAGTAAGCTACTCACATATGTATAACAGCTACTAAACGTTTGAGAGTAAGCTCCTCACACATGTACAACAGCTACTAAACGTTTGAGAGTTAGCTACTCACACATGTAAAACAGCTAGTAAACGTTTGAGAGTAAGCTACTCACACATGTAGAACAATTACTTTACGTTTGAAAGTAAGCTCCTCACATATGTACAACAATTACTTTACGTTTGAAAGTAAGCTCCTCACATATGTACAACAATTACTTCACGTTTGAAGGTAAGCTCCTCAAACATGTACAACAATTACCATACGTTTGAGAGTAAGCTATCCACACATGTACAACAATTACTTTACGTTTGAGAGTAAGCTACTCACTCATGTACAACAGCTACTAAACGTTTGAGAGTAAGCTACTCACAAATGTACAACCGCTACTAAACGTTTATGAGTAAGCTACTCATTCATGTACTACAGCTACTAAACGTTTGAGAGTAACCTACTCACTCATGTACAACAGCTACTAAACGTTTGAAAGAAAGCTACTCACACATGTACAACAGCTACTAAACGTTTGAGAGTAAGCTACTCACTCATGTACAACAGCTACTAAACGTTTGAGAGTAAGCTACTCACTCATGTACAACAGCTACTAAACGTTTGAGAGTAAGCTACTCACTCATGTACAACAGCTACTAAACGTTTGGAAGAAAGCTACTCACACATGTACAACAGCTACTAAACGTTTGAGAGTAAGCTCCTCACACATGTACAACAGCTACTAAACGTTTGAGAGTTAGCTACTCACACATGTACAACAGCTACTAAACGTTTGAGAGTAAGCTACTCACACATGTAGAACAATTACTTTACGTTTGAAAGTAAGCTCCTCACATATGTACAACAATTACTTTACGTTTGAAAGTAAGCTCCTCACATATGTACAACAATTACTTTACGTTTGAAGGTAAGCTCCTCACACATGTACAACAATTACTTTACGTTTGAGAGTAAGCTATCCACACATGTACAACAATTACTTTACGTTTGAGAGTAAGCTACTCACTCATGTACAACAGCTACTAAACGTTTGAGAGTAAGCTACTCACACATGTACAACAGCTACTAAACGTTTATGAGTAAGCTACTCATTCATGTACTACAGCTACTAAACGTTTGAGAGTAAGCTACTCACTCATGTACAACAGCTACTAAACGTTTGAGAGTAAGCTACTCACTCATGTACAACAGCTACTAAACGTTTGAAAGAAAGCTACTCACACATGTACAACAGCTACTAAACGTTTGAGAGTAAGCTACTCACTCATGTACAACAGCTACTAAACGTTTGAGAGTAAGCTACTCACTCATGTACAACAGCTACTAAACGTTTGAGAGTAAGCTACTCACTCATGTACAACAGCTACTAAACGTTTGGAAGAAAGCTACTCACACATGTACAACAACTACTAAACGTTTGAGAGTAAGCTACTCACACATGTACAACAGCTACTAAACGTTTGAAAGAAAGCTACTCACTCATGTACAACAGCTACTGTACGTTTGAGAGTAAGCTACTCACACATGTACAACAGCTACTAAACGTTTGACAGTAAGCTACTCACTCATGTACAACAGCTACTAAACGTTTGAGAGTAAGCTACTCACACATGTACAACAGCTACTAAACGTTTGAGAGTAAGCTACTCACACATGTACAACAGCTACTATACGTTTGAGAGTAAGCTACTCACACATGTACAACAGCTACTATACGTTTGAGAGTAAGCTACTCACACATGTACAACAGCTACTATACGTTTGAGAGTAAGCTACTCACACATGTACAACAGCTACTAAACGTTTGAGTGTAAGCTACTCACACATGTACAACAGCTACTAAACGTTTGAGAGTAAGTTACTCACACATGTACAACAGCTACTATACGTTTGAGAGTAAGCTACTCACACATGTACAACAGCTACTAAACGTTTGAGAGTAAGCTACTCACACATGTACAACAGGTACTAAACGTTTGAAAGTAAGCTACTCACACATGTACAACAGCTACTAAACGTTTCAGAGTAAGCTACTCACACATGTACAACAGCTACTGTACGTTTTAGAGTAAGCTACTCACACATGTACAACAGCTACTATACGTTTGAGAGTAAGCTACTCACACATGTACAACAGCTATTGTACGTTTGAGAGTAAGCTACTCACACATGTACAACAGCTACTATACGTTTGAGAGTAAGCTACTCACACATGTACAACAGCTACTAAACGTTTGAGAGTAAGCTACTCACACATGTACAACAGCTACTAAACGTTTGAGAGTAAGTTACTCACACATGTACAACAGCTACTATACGTTTGAGAGTAAGCTACTCACACATGTACAACAGCTACTAAACGTTTGAGAGTAAGCTACTCACACATGTACAACAGGTACTAAACGTTTGAAAGTAAGCTACTCACACATGTACAACAGCTACTAAACGTTTGAGAGTAAGCTACTCACACATGTACAACAGCTACTGTACGTTTTAGAGTAAGCTACTCACACATGTACAACAGCTACTATACATTTGAGAGTAAGCTACTCACACATGTACAACAGCTATTGTACGTTTGAGAGTAAGCTACTCACACATGTACAACAGCTACTATACGTTTGAGAGTAAGCTACTCACACATGTACAACAGCTACTAAACGTTTGAGAGTAAGCTACTCACACATGTACAACAGCTACTAAACGTTTGAGAGTAAGCTACTCACACATGTACAACAGCTACTATACGTTTGAGAGTAAGCTACTCACACATGTGCAAAAGATACTAAACGTTTGAGAGTAAGCTACTCACACATGTACAATAGCTACTAAACGTTTGAGAGTAAGCTACTCACACATGTACAACAGCTACTGTACGTTTGAGAGTAAGCTACTCACACATGTACAACAGCTACTATACGTTTGAGAGTAAGCTACTCACACATGTACAACAGCTACTAAACGTTTGAGAGTAAGCTACACACACATGTACAACAGCTACTAAACGTTTGACAGTAAGCTACTCACACATGTACAACAGCTACTATACGTTTGAGAGTAAGCTACTCACACATGTACAACAGCTACTAAACGTTTGAGAGTAAGCTACTCACACATGTACAACAGCTACTAAACGTTTGAGAGTAAGCTACTCACACATGTACAACAGCTACTGTACGTTTGAGAGTAAGCTACTCACTCATGTACAACAGCTACTAAACGTTTGAGAGTAAGCTACTCACACATGTACAACAGCTACTATACGTTTGAGAGTAAGCTACTCACACATGTACAACACCTACTATACGTTTGAGAGTAAGCTACTCACACATGTACAACAGCTACTAAACGTTTGAGTGTAAGCTACTCACACATGTACAACAGCTACTAAACGTTTGAGAGTAAGTTACTCACACATGTACAACAGCTACTATACGTTTGAGAGTAAGCTACTCACACATGTACAACAGCTACTAAACGTTTGAGAGTAAGCTACTCACACATGTACAACAGCTACTAAACGTTTGAGAGTAAGCTACTCACACATGTACAACAGCTACTAAACGTTTGAGAGTAAGCTACTCACACATGTACAACAGCTACTAAACGTTTGAGAGTAAGCTACTCACACATGTACAACAGCTACTATACATTTGAGAGTAAGCTACTCACACATGTACAACACCTACTAAACGTTTGAGAGTAAGCTACTAACACATGTCCAACAGCTACTAAACGTTTGAGAGTAACCTACTCACACATGTACAACAGCTACTATACGTTTGAGAGTAAGCTACTCACTCATATACAACAGCTACTAAACGTTTGAGAGTAAGCTACTCACACATGTACAACAGCTACTGTACGTTTGAGATTAACCTATCCACAAATGTACAATTACTATACGTATGAAAGAAAGCTACTCACTCATGTACAACAGCTATTATACGTTTGATAGTAAGCTACCCACACACGTACAACCGCTACTAAACGTTTGAGAGTAAGCAACCCACACATGTACAACAGCTACTGTACGTTTGAGATTAACCTATCCACACATGTACAATTTCTATACGTTTGAAAGAAAGCTACTCACTCATGTACAACAGCTACTAAACGTTTGAGAGTAAGCTACCCACACATGTACAACAGCTACTAAACGTTTGAGAGTAAGCTACTCACACATGTACAACAGCTACTAAACGTTTGAGTGTAAGCTAGTCACACATGTACAACAGCTACTAAACGTTTGAGAGTAAGCTACTCACTCATGTACAACAGCTACTAAACGTTTGAGAGTAAGCTACTCACACATGTACAACAGCTTCTAAACCTTTGAGTGTAAGCTACTCACACATGTACAACAGCTACTAAACGTTTGAGAGTAAGCTACTCACTCATGTACAACAGCTACTAAACGTTTGAGTGTAAGCTACTCACACATGTACAACAGCTACCATACGTTTAAGGGTAGGCTACTCACATATGTACAACAATTACTATACGTTTAAGAGTAGGCTACTCACTCATGTACAATTACTATACGTTTAAGGGTAGGCTACTCACACATGTACAATTACTATACGTTTAAGAGTAGGCTACTCACACATGTACAACAGCTACTATACGTTTAAGAGTAGGCTACTAACACATGTACAACAATTACTATACGTTTAAGGGTAGGCTACTCACATATGTACAACAATTACTATACGTATAAAAGTAGGCTACTGACACATGTACAACAATTACTATTCGTTTAAGAGTAGGCTACTCACACATGTACAACAATTACTTTACGTTTAAGAGTAGGCTAATAACACATGTACAATAATTACTATACATTTAAGAGAAGCTGCTAACACATGTACAACAATTACTATACGTTTAAGAGTACGCTACTCACACATGTACAACAGCTACTATACGTTTAAGAGTATGCTGCTGACAGATGTACAGCAATTACTATGCGTTTAAGAGTAGGCTACTCACACATGTACAACAATTACTATACGTTTATGAGTAGGCTACTCACTCATGTACAAGAGCTACTATACGTTTAAGAGTAGGCTACTCACTCATGTACAACAATTACTATACGTTTAAGAGTAGGCTACTCACTCATGTACAACAGCTACTATACGTTTAAGAGTAGGCTACTCACTCATATACAACAATTACTATTTGTCTAACAGTAGGCTACTCACACATATACAATAATTACTATACGTTTAAGAGTAGGCTACTCACTCATGTACAACAGCTACTATACGTTTAAGAGTAGGCTACTCACTAATGTACAACAATTACTATACGTTTAAGAGTAGGCTACTCACTCATGTTCAACAATTACTATATGTTTAAGAGTAGGCTACTCACTCATATACAACAATTACTATTTGTTTAAGAGCAGGCCACTCACTCATGTACAACAGCTACTATACGTTTAAGAGTAGGCTACTCACTCATATACAACAATTACAATTTGTTTAAGAGTAGGCTACTCACACATATACGACAATTACTATACGTTTAAAAGTAGGCTACTCACATATATACAACAATTACTATACGTTTAAGAGTAGGCTACTCACTCATATACAACAATTACTATTTGTTTAAGAGCAGGCCACACACTCATGTACAACAGCTACTATACGTTTAAGAGTAGGCTACTCACTCATATACAACAATTACTATTTGTTTAAGAGTAGGCTACTCACACATATACAACAATTACTATACGTTTAAGAGTAGGCTACTCACTCATGTACAACAGCTACTATACGTTTAAGAGTAGGCTACTGACACATGTACAACAATTACTATACGTTTAAGAGTAGGCTACTCACTAATATACAACAATTACTATACCTTTAAGAGTAGGCTACTCACTCATGTACAACAATTACAATACGTTTAAGAGTAGGCTACTCACTCATATACAACAATTACTATTTGTTTAAGAGCAGGACACTCCCTCATGTACAACAGCTTCTATACGTTTAAGAGTAGGCTACTAACACATGTACAACAATTACTATACGTTTAAGAGTAAGCTACTGACAAATGTACAGCAATTACTATACGTTTGAAAGTAAGCTACTCACATTTGTAAGACAATTACTATACGTTTGAAAGTAAGCTACCCACACATGTACAACAACTACTGTACGTTTGAGAGTAAGCTTCTCACTCATGTACAACAATTACTATACGTTTGAGAGTAAGCTACTCATATATATACAACAATTACTATACGTTTGAAAGTAAGCTACTCACATATGTACAACAATTACTAAACAATTGAAAGTAAGCAACTCATATGTATACAACAATTACTATACGTTTGAAAGTAAGCTACCCACATATACACAACAATTACTATAAGTTTGAAAGTAAGGTCACACATATATACAACAATTACTATACGTTTGAAAGAAAGCTACTTACACATGTACAACAATTACTATACGTATGAAAGTAAGTTACACACACATGTACAACAATTACTGTACGTATGAAAGTAAGTCATCCACACATGTACAACAATTACTATAGGTTTGAGAGTAAGCTACACACACATGTACAACAATTCCCATACGTTTGAAGGTAAGCTATCCACACATGTACAACAATTACTATACGTTTGAAAGTAAGCTATCCACACATGTACAATAACTACTATACGTTAGAAAGTAAGCTATCCACACATGTAAACAATTACTATACGTTTGAAAGTAAGCTATCCACACATGTACAACAATTACTATATGTATGAATGTAAGTTACCCGCACATGTACAACAGCTACTATACGTTTGAGAGTAAGCTTATCACTCATGTACAACAATTACTATATGTATGAATGTAAGTTACCCGCACATGTACAACAACTACTATACGATTCAGAGTAAGCTTATCACTCATGTACAACAATTACTATATGTATGAATGTAAGTTACCCGCACATGTACAACAACTACTATACGTTTCAGAGTAACCTTATCACTAATGTACAACAATTACTATAGGTTTGAGAGTAAGCTACTCACATATGTACAACAATTACTATACGTTTGAGAGTAAGCTACTCACACATGTACAACAATTACTATACGTTTGAGAGTAAGCTGCTCACACATGTACAACAATTACTATACGTTTGAAAGTAAGCTACTCACACATGTACAACAGCTACTAAACGTTTGAGAGTAAGCTACTCACACATGTACAACAGCTACTAAACGTTTGAAGGTAAGCTACTCACATATGTACAACAGCTACTAAACGTTTGAGAGTAAGCTACTCACACATGTACAACAGCTACTAAACGTTTGAGAGTAAGCCACTCACACATGTACAACAATTACTTTACGTTTGAAAGTAAGCTCCTCACATATGTACAACAATTACTTTACGTTTGAAAGTAAGCTCCTCACACATGTACAACAATTACTTTACGTTTGAGAGTAAGCTCCTCACATATGTACAACAGCTACTAAACGTTTGAGAGTAAGCTACTCACACATGTACAACAGCTACTAAACGTTTGAGAGTAAGCTCCTCACACATGTACAACAGCTACTAAACGTTTGAAAGAAAGCTACTCACACATGTACAACAGCTACTAAACGTTTGAGAGTAAGCTACTCACTCATGTACAACAGCTGCTAAACGTTTGAGAGTAAGCTACTCACTCATGTACAACAGCTACTAAACGTTTGAGAGTAAGCTACTCACACATGTACAACAGCTACTGTACGTTTGAGAGTAAGCTATTCACACATGTACAACAGCTACTATACGTTTGAGAGTAGGCTACTCACACATGTACAACAGCTACTATACGTTTGAGAGTAAGCTACTCACACATGTACAACAGCTACTAAACGTTTGAGAGTAAGCTACTCACACATGTACAACAGCTACTAAACGTTTGAGAGTAAGCTACTCACACATGTACAACAGCTACTGTACGTTTGAGAGTAAGCTACTCACTCATGTACAACAGCTACTAAACGTTTGAGAGTAAGCTACTCACACATGTACAACAGCTACTATACGTTTGAGAGTAAGCTACTCACACATGTACAACACCTACTATACGTTTGAGAGTAAGCTACTCACACATGTACAACAGCTACTAAACGTTTGAGTGTAAGCTACTCACACATGTACAACAGCTACTAAACGTTTGAGAGTAAGTTACTCACACATGTACAACAGCTACTATACGTTTGAGAGTAAGCTACTCACACATGTACAACAGCTACTAAACGTTTGAGAGTAAGCTACTCACACATGTACAACAGCTACTAAACGTTTGAGAGTAAGCTACTCACACATGTACAACAGCTACTAAACGTTTGAGAGTAAGCTACTCACACATGTACAACAGCTACGAAACGTTTGAGAGTAAGCTACTCACACATGTACAACAGCTACTATACATTTGAGAGTAAGCTACTCACACATGTACAACACCTACTAAACGTTTGAGAGTAAGCTACTAACACATGTCCAACAGCTACTAAACGTTTGAGAGTAACCTACTCACACATGTACAACAGCTACTATACGTTTGAGAGTAAGCTACTCACTCATATACAACAGCTACTAAACGTTAGAGAGTAAGCTACTCACACATGTACAACAGCTACTGTACGTTTGAGATTAGCCTATCCACAAATGTACAATTACTATACGTATGAAAGAAAGCTACTCATTCATGTACAACAGCTACTATACGTTTGATAGTAAGCTACCCACACACGTACAACCGCTACTAAACGTTTGATAGTAAGCTACCCACACATGTACAACAGCTACTGTACGTTTGAGATTAACCTATCCACACATGTACAATTTCTATACGTTTGAAAGAAAGCTACTCACTCATGTACAACAGCTACTAAACGTTTGAGAGTAAGCTACCCACACATGTACAACAGCTACTAAACGTTTGAGAGTAAGCTACCCACACATGTACAACAGCTACTAAACGTTTGAGAGTAAGCTACTCACACATGTACAACAGCTACTAAACGTTTGAGTGTAAGCTAGTCACACATGTACAACAGCTACTAAACGTTTGAGAGTAAGCTACTCACTCATGTACAACAGCTACTAAACGTTTGAGAGTAAGCTACTCACACATGTACAACAGCTACTAAACGTTTGAGAGTAAGCTACTCACTCATGTACAACAGCTACTAAACGTTTGAGAGTAAGGTCTCACATATATACAACAATTACTATACGTTTGAAAGAAAGCTACTTACACATGTACAAAAATTACTATACGTATGAAAGTAAGTTATCCACACATGTACAACAATTACTATAGGTTTGAGAGTAAGATACACACACATGTACAACAATTCCCATACGTTTGAAGGTAAGCTATCCACACATGTACAACAATTACTATACGTTTGAAAGTAAGCTATCCACACATGTACAATAACTACTATACGTTTGAAAGTAAGCTATCCACACATGTAAACAATTACTATACGTTTGAAAGTAAGCTATCCACACATGTACAACACTTACTATATGTATGAATGTAAGTTACCCGCACATGTACTACAGCTACTATACGTTTGAGAGTAAGCTTATCACTCATGTACAACAATTACTATATGTATGAATGTAAGTTACCCGCATATGTACAACAACTACTATACGATTCAGAGTAAGCTTATCACTCATGTACAACAATTACTATACGTATGAATGTAAGTTACCCGCACATGTACAACAACTACTATACGTTTCAGAGTAAGCTTACCACTCATGTACAACAATTACTATAGGTTTGATGGTAAGCTACTCACATATGTACAACAATTACTATACGTTTGAGAGTAAGCTACTCACACATGTACAACAATTACTATACGTTTGAGAGTAAGCTACTCACACATGTACAACAATTACTATACGTTTGAAAGTAAGCTACTCACACATGTACAACAGCTACTAAACGTTTGAAAGTAAGCTACTCATAATGTACAACAGCTACTAAACGTTTGAGAGTAAGCTACTCACACATGTACAACAGCTACTAAACGTTTGAGAGTAAGCTACTCACACATGTGCAACAATTACTATACGTTTGAAAGTAAGCTCCTCACATATGTACAACAATTACTTTACGTTTGAAAGTAAGCTCCTCACACATGTACAACAATTACTTTACGTTTGAGAGTAAGCTCCTCACATATGTACAACAGCTACTAAACGTTTGAGAGTAAGCTACTCACACATGTACAACAGCTACTAAACGTTTGAGAGTAAGCTCCTCACACATGTACAACAGCTACCAAACGTTTGAGAGTAAGCTACTCACATATGTACAACAGCTACTAAACGTTTGAGAGTAAGCTCCTCACACATGTACAACAGCTACTAAACGTTTGAGAGTAAGCTACTCACATATGTACAACAGCTACTAAACGTTTGAGAGTAAGCTCCTCACACATGTACAACAGCTACTAAACGTTTGAGAGTAAGCTACTCACACATGTGCAACAGCTACTAAACGTTTGAGAGTAAGCTACTCACACATGTAGAACAATTACTTTACGTTTGAAAGTAAGCTCCTAACATATGTACAACAATTACTTTACGTTTGAAAGTAAGCTCCTCACATATGTACAACAATTCCTTTACGTTTGAAAGTAAACTCCTCACACATGTACAACAATTACTTTACGTTTGAGAGTAAGCTATCCACACATGTACAACAATTACTTTACGTTTGAGAGTAAGCTACTCACTCATGTACAACAGCTACTATACGTTTAAGAGTAGGCTACTGACACATGTACAACAATTACTATACGTTTAAGAGTAGGCTACTCACTAATGTACAACAATTACTATACCTTAAGAGTAGGCTACTCACTCATGTACAACAATTACTATACGTTTAAGAGTAGGCTACTCACTCATATACAACAATTACTATTTGTTTAAGAGCAGGACACTCCCTCATGTACAACAGCTTCTATACGTTTAAGAGTAGGCTACTAACACATGTACAACAATTACTATACGTTTAAGAGTAAGCTACTGACAAATGTACAGCAATTACTATACGTTTGAAAGTAAGCTACTCACATTTGTAAGACAATTACTATACGTTTGAAAGTAGGCTACCCACACGTGTCTAACAACTACTGTACGTTTGAGAGTAAGCTTCTCACTCATGTACAACAATTACTATACGTTTGAGAGTAAGCTACTCATATATATTCAACAATTACTATACGTTTGAAAGTAAGCTACTCACATATGTACAACAATTACTAAACAATTGAAAGTATACAACTCATATGTATACAACAATTACTATACGTTTGAAAGTAAGCTACCCACATATACACAACAATTACTATACGTTTGAAAGTAAGGTCACACATATATACAACAATTACTATACGTTTGAAAGAAAGCTACTTACACATGTACAACAATTACTATACGTATGAAAGTAAGTTACACACACATGTACAACAATTACTGTACGTATGAAAGTAAGTCATCCACACATGTACAACAATTACTATAGGTTTGAGAGTAAGCTACACACACATGTACAACAATTCCCATACGTTTTAAGGTAAGCTATCCACACATGTACAACAATTACTATACGTTTGAAAGTAAGCTATCCACACATGTTAAATAACTACTATACGTTTGAAAGTAAGCTATCCACACATGTAAACAATTACTATACGTTTGAAAGTAAGCTATCCACACATGTACAACAATTACTATATGTATGAATGTAAGTTACCCGCACATGTCCAACAGCTACTATACGTTTGAGAGTAAGCTTATCACTCATGTACAACAATTACTATATGTATGAATGTAAGTTACCCGCACATGTACAACAACTACTATACGATTCAGAGTAAGCTTATCACTCATGTACAACAATTACTATATGTATGAATGTAAGTTACCCGCACATGTACAACAACTACTATACGTTTCAGAGTAAGCTTATCACTAATGTACAACAATTACTATAGGTTTGAGAGTAAGCTACTCACATATGTACAACAATTACTATACGTTTGAGAGTAAGCTACTCACACATGTACAACAATTACTATACGTTTGAGAGTAAGCTACTCACACATGTACAACAATTACTATACGTTTGAAAGTAAGCTACTCACACATGTACAACAGCTACTAAACGTTTGAGAGTAAGCTACTCACACATGTACAACAGCTACTAAACGTTTGAAGGTAAGCTACTCACATATGTACAACAGCTACTAAACGTTTGAGAGTAAGCTACTCACACATGTACAACAGCTACTAAACGTTTGAGAGTAAGCCACTCACACATGTACAACAATTACTTTACGTTTGAAAGTAAGCTCCTCACATATGTACAACAATTACTTTACGTTTGAAAGTAAGCTCCTCACACATGTACAACAATTACTTTACGTTTGAGAGTAAGCTCCTCACATATGTACAACAGCTACTAAACGTTTGAGAGTAAGCTACTCACACATGTACAACAGCTACTAAACGTTTGAGAGTAAGCTCCTCACACATGTACAACAGCTACTAAACGTTTGAGAGTAAGCTACTCACTCATGTACAACAGCTACTAAACGTTTGAGAGTAAGCTACTCACTCATGTACAACAGCTACTAAACGTTTGAGAGTAAGCTACTCACACATGTACAACAGCTACTGTACGTTTGAGAGTAAGCTACTCACACATGTACAACAGCTACTATACGTTTGAGAGTAAGCTACTCACACATGTACAACAGCTACTATACGTTTGAGAGTAAGCTACTCACACATGTACAACAGCTACTAAACGTTTGAGAGTAAGCTACTCACACATGTACAACAGCTACTAAACGTTTGAGAGTAAGCTACTCACACATGTACAACAGCTACTGTACGTTTGAGAGTAAGCTACTCACTCATGTACAACAGCTACTAAACGTTTGAGAGTAAGCTACTAACACATGTCCAACAGCTACTAAACGTTTGAGAGTAACCTACTCACACATGTACAACAGCTACTATACGTTTGAGAGTAAGCTACTCACTCATATACAACAGCTACTAAACGTTTGAGAGTAAGCTACTCACACATGTACAACAGCTACTGTACGTTTGAGATTAACCTATCCACAAATGTACAATTACTATACGTATGAAAGAAAGCTACTCACTCATGTACAACAGCTACTATACGTTTGATAGTAAGCTACCCACACACGTACAACCGCTACTAAACGTTTGAGAGTAAGCTACCCACACATGTACAACAGCTACTAAACGTTTGAGAGTAAGCTACTCACACATGTACAACAGCTACTAAACGTTTGAGTGTAAGCTAGTCACACATGTACAACAGCTACTAAACGTTTGAGAGTAAGCTACTCACTCATGTACAACAGCTACTAAACGTTTGAGAGTAAGCTACTCACACATGTACAACAGCTACTAAACGTTTGAGAGTAAGCTACTCACTCATGTACAACAGCTACTAAACGTTTGAGAGTAAGGTCTCACATATATACAACAATTACTATACGTTTGAAAGAAAGCTACTTACACATGTACAACAATTACTATACGTATGAAAGTAAGTTATCCACACATGTACAACAATTACTATAGGTTTGAGAGTAAGATACACACACATGTACAACAATTCCCATACGTTTGAAGGTAAGCTATCCACACATGTACAACAATTACTATACGTTTGAAAGTAAGCTATCCACACATGTACAATAACTACTATACGTTTGAAAGTAAGCTATCCACACATGTAAACAATTACTATACGTTTGAAAGTAAGCTATCCACACATGTACAACAATTACTATATGTATGAATGTAAGTTACCCGCACATGTACTACAACTACTATACGATTCAGAGTAAGCTTATCACTCATGTACAACAATTACTATATGTATGAATGTAAGTTACCCGCACATGTACAACAACTACTATACGTTTCAGAGTAAGCTTACCACTCATGTACAACAATTACTATAGGTTTGAGAGTAAGCTACTCACATATGTACAACAATTACTATACGTTTGAGAGTAAGCTACTCACACATGTACAACAACTACTATACGTTTGAGAGTAAGCTACTCACACATGTACAACAATTACTATACGTTTGAAAGTAAGCTACTCACACATGTACAACAGCTACTAAACGTTTGAGAGTAAGTACTCACACATGTACAACAGCTACTAAACGTTTGAAATCAAGCTACTCACATATGTACAACAGCTACTAAACGTTTGAGAGTAAGCTACTCACACATGTACAACAGCTACTAAACGTTTGAGAGTAAGCTACTCACACATGTGCAACAATTACTTTACGTTTGAAAGTAAGCTCCTCACATATGTACAACAATTACTTTACGTTTGAAAGTAAGCTCCTCACACATGTACAACAATTACTTTACGTTTGAGAGTAAGCTCCTCACATATGTACAACAGCTACTAAACGTTTGAGAGTAAGCTACTCACACATGTACAACAGCTACTAAACGTTTGAGAGTAAGCTCCTCACACATGTACAACAGCTACCAAACGTTTGAGAGTAAGCTACTCACATATGTACAACAGCTACTAAACGTTTGAGAGTAAGCTCCTCACACATGTACAACAGCTACTAAACGTTTGAGAGTAAGCTACTCACATATGTACAACAGCTACTAAACGTTTGAGAGTAAGCTCCTCACACATGTACAACAGCTACTAAACGTTTGAGAGTAAGCTACTCACACATTTGCAACAGCTACTAAACGTTTGAGAGTAAGCTACTCACACATGTAGAACAATTACTTTACGTTTGAAAGTAAGCTCCTAACATATGTACAACAATTACTTTACGTTTGAAAGTAAGCTCCTCACATATGTACAACAAATCCTTTACGTTTGAAAGTAAGCTCCTCACACATGTACAACAATTACTTTACGTTTGAGAGTAAGCTATCCACACATGTACAACAATTACTTTACGTTTGAGAGTAAGCTACTCACTCATGTACAACAGCTACTAAACGTTTGAGAGTAAGCTACTCACACATGTACAACAGCTACTAAACGTTTGAGAGTAAGCTACTCACTCACGTACTACAGCTACTAAACGTTTGAGAGTAACCTACTCACTCATGTACAACAGCTACTAAACGTTTGAGAGTAAGCTACTCACTCATGTATAACAGGTACTAAACGTTTGAGAGTAAGCTACTCACTCATGTACAACAGCTACTAAACGTTTGAGAGTAAGCTACTCACTCATGTACAACAGCTACTAAACGTTTGGAAGAAAGCTACTCACACATGTACAACAACTACTAAACGTTTGAAAGTAAGCTACTCACACATGTACAACAGCTACTAAACGTTTGAAAGAAAGCTACTCACTCATGTACAACAGCTACTGTACGTTTGAGAGTAAGCTAATCACACATGTACAACAGCTACTAAACGTTTGACAGTAAGCTACTCACTCATGTACAACAGCTACTGTACGTTTGAGAGTAAGCTACTCACACATGTACAAAAGCTACTAAACGTTTGACAGTAAGCTACTCACTCATGTACAACAGCTAATAAACGTTTGAGAGTAAGCTACTCACACATGTACAACAGCTACTAAACGTTTGAGAGTAAGCTACTCTCACATGTACAACAGGTACTATACGTTTGAGAGTAAGCTACTCACACATGTACAACAGCTACTATACGTTTGAGAGTAAGCTACTCACACATGTACAACAGCTACTATACGTTTGAGAGTAAGCTACTCACACATGTACAACAGCTACTAAACGTTTGAGTGTAAACTACACACACACATGTACAACAGCTACTAAACGTTTGAGAGTAAGTTACTCACACATGTACAAAAGCTACTATACGTTTGAGAGTAAGCTACTCACACATGTACAACAGCTACTAAACGTTTGAGAGTAAGCTACCCACACATGTACAACAGCTACTAAACGTTTGAGAGTAAGCTACTCGCACATGTACAACAGCTAATAAACGTTTGAGAGTTAGCTACTCACTCATGTACTACAGCTACTAAACGTTTGAGAGTAAGCTACTCACTCATGTACAACAGCTACTAACCGTTTGAGAGTAAGCTACTCACTCATGTACAACAGCTACTAAACGTTTGAGAGTAAGCTACTCACTCATGTACAACAGCTACTAAACGTTTGAGAGTAAGCTACTCCCTCATGTACAACAGCTACTAAACGTTTGGAAGAAAGCTACTGACACATGTACAAACACTACTAAACGTTTGAGAGTAAGCTACTCACACATGTACAACAGCTACTAAACGTTTGAAAGAAAGCTACTCACTCATGTACAACAGCTACTGTACGTTTGAGAGTAAGCTATTCACACATGTACAACAGCTACTAAACGTTTGACAGTAAGCTACTCACTCATGTACAACAGCTACTGTACGTTTGAGAGTAAGCTACTCACACATGTACAACAGCTACTAAACGTTTGACAGTAAGCTACTCACTCATGTACAACAGCTAATAAACGTTTGAGAGTAAGCTACTCACACATGTACAACAGCTACTAAACGTTTGAGAGTAAGCTACTCTCACATGTACAACAGCTACTATACGTTTGAGAGTAAGCTACTCACACATGTACAACAGCTACTATACGTTTGAGAGTAAGCTACTCACACATGTACAAAAGCTACTAAACGTTTGAGTGTAAGCTACTCACACATGTACAACAGCTACTAAACGTTTGGGAGTAAGTTACTCACACATGTACAACAGCTACTATACGTTTGAGAGTAAGCTACTCACACATGTACAACAGCTATTAAACGTTTGAGAGTAAGCTACTCACACATGTACAACAGGTACTAAACGTTTGAGACTAAGCTACTCACTCATGTACAACAGGTACTAAACGTTTGAGAGTAAGCTACTCACACATGTACAACAGGTACTAAACGTTTGAGAGTAAGCTACTCACACATGTACAACAGCTACTATACGTTTGAGAGTAAGCTGCTCACACATGTACAACAGCTACTATACGTTTGAGAGTAAGCTACTCACTCATGTACAACAGCTACTAAACGTTTGAGAGTAAGCTGCTCACACATGTACAACAGCTACTAAACGTTTGAGAGTAAGCTGCTCACACATGTACAACAGCTACTATACGTTTGAGAGTAAGCTACTCACACATGTACAACAGCTACTAAACGTTCGAGAGTAAGCTACCCACACATGTACAACAGCTACTAAACGTTTGAGAGTAAGCTACTCACACATGTACAACAGCTACTATACGTTTGAGAGTAAGCTACTCACACATGTACAACAGCTACTAAACGTCTGAGAGTAAGCTACTCACACATGTACAACAGCTACTAAACGTTTGAGAGTAAGCTACTCACACATGTACAACAGCTACTATACGTTTGAGAGTGAGCTACTCACTCATATACAAGAGCTACTAAACGTTTGAGAGTAAGCTACTCACACATGTACAACAGCTACTGTACGTTTGAGATTAACCTATCCACAAATGTACAATTACTATACGTATGAAAGAAAGCTACTCACTCATGTACAACAGCTACTATACGTTTGATAGTAAGCTACCCACACACGTACAACAGCTACTAAACGTTTGAGAGTAAGCTACCCACACATGTACAACAGCTACTGTACGTTTGAGATTAACCTATCCACACATGTACAATTTCTATACGTTTGAAAGAAAGCTACTCACTCATGTATAACAGCTACTAAACGTTTGAGGGTAAGCTACCCACACATGTACAACAGCTACTAAACGTTTGAGAGTAAGCTACCCACACATGTACAACAGCTACTAAACGTTTGAGAGTAAGCTACTCACACATGTACAACAGCTACTAAACGTTTGAGTGTAAGCTACTCACACATGTACAACAGCTACTAAACGTTTGAGAGTAAGCTACTCACTCATGTACAAGAGCTACTAAACGTTTGAGAGTAAGCTACTCACACATGTACAACAGCTACTAAACGTTTGATTGTAAGCTACTCACACATGTACAACAGCTACTAAACATTTGAGAGTAAGCTACTCACTCATGTACAAAAGCTACTAAACGTTTGAAAGTAAGCTACTCACACATGTACAACAGCTACTAAACGTTTGAGTGTAAGCTATTCGCACATGTACAACAGCTACTATACGTTTAAGGGTAGGCTACTCACATATGTACACCAATTACTATACGTTTAAGAGTAGGCTACTCACTCATGTACAATAACTATACGTTTAAGAGTGGGCTACTCACACATGTACAATTACTATACGTTTAAGAGTAGGCTACTCACACATGTACAACAGCTACTATACGTTTAAGAGTAGGCTACTAACACATGTACAACAATTACTATACGTTTAAGGGTAGGCTACTCACATATGTACAACAATTACTATACGTTTAAGAGTAGGCTACTGACACATGTACAACAATTACTATACGTTTATGAGTAGGCTACTCACACATGTATATCAATTACTATACGTTTAAGAGTAGGCTAATAACACATGTACAACAATTACTATACATTTAAGAGAAGCTGCTAACACATGTACAACAATTACTATACGTTTAAGGGTACGCTACTCACACATGTACAACAGGTACTATACGTTTAAGAGTATGCTACTGACAGATGTACAACAATTACTATGCGTTTAAGAGTAGGCTACTCACACATGTACAACAATTACTATACGTTTATGAGTAGGCTACTCACTCATGTACAAGAGCTACTATACGTTTAAGAGTAGGCTACTCACTCATGTACAACAATTACTATACGTTTAAGAGTAGGCTACTCACTCATATACAACAATTACTATACGTTTAAGAGTATGCTACTGACAGATGTACAACAATTACTATGCGTTTAAGAGTAGGCTACTCACACATGTATAACAGCTACTGTACGTTTGAGAGTAAGCTACTCACACATGAACAACAGCTACTGTACGTTTGAGAGTAAGCTACTCACACATGTACAACAGCTACTATACGTTTGAGAGTAAGCTACTCACTCATGTACAACAGCTACTAAACGTTTGAGAGTAAGATACTCACACATGTACAACAGCTACTATACGTTTGAGAGTAAGCTACTCACACATGTACAACAGCTACTGTACGTTTGACAGTAAGCCACTCACACATGTACAACAGCTACTAAACGTTTGAGAGTAAGCTACTCGCACATGTACAACAGCTACTGTACGTTTGAGAGTAAGCTACTCACACATGTACAACAGCTACTAAACGTTTGAGTGTAAGTTACTCACACATGTACAACAGCTACTATACGTTTGAGAGTAAGCTACTCACACATGTACAACAGCTACTAAACGTTTGAGAGTAAGCTACTCACACCTGTACAACAGCTCCTAAACGTTTGAGAGTAAGCTACTCACACATGTACAACAGCTACTAAACGTTTGAGAGTAAGCTACTCACACATGTACAACAGCTACTGTACGTTTGAGAGTAAGCTACTCACAGATGTACAACAGCTACTATACGTTTGAGAGTAAGCTACTCACACATGTACAACAGCTACTGTACGTTTGAGAGTAAGCTACTCACACATGTACATTAGCTACTATACGTTTGAGAGTAAGCTACTCACACATGTACAACAGCTACTAAACGTTTGAGAGTAAGCTACTCACACATGTACAACAGCTACTATACGTTTGAGAGTTAGCTACTCACACATGTACAACAGCTACTAAACGTTTGAGAGTAAGCTACTCACACATGTACAACAGCTACTAAACTTTTGAGAGTAAGCTACTCACACATGTACAACAGCTACTGTACGTTTGAGAGTAAGCTACTCACTCACGTACAACAGCTACTAAACGTTTGAGTGTAAGCTACTCACACATTTACAACAGCTACTAAACGTTTGAGAGTAAGTTACTCACACATGTACAACAGCTACTGTACGTTTGAGAGTAAGCTACTCACACATGTACAAAAGCTACTAAAAGTTTGAGAGTAAGCTACTCACACATGTACAACAGCTACTGTACGTTTGAGAGTAAGCTACTCACACATGTACAACAGGTACTAAACGTTTGAGAGTAAGCTACTCACTCATGTACAACAGGTACTAAACGTTTGAGAGTAAGCAACTCACACATTTACAACAGCTACTAAACGTTTGAGAGTAAGTTACTCACACATGTACAACAGCTACTGTACGTTTGAGAGTAAGCTACTCACACATGTACAAAAGCTACTAAAAGTTTGAGAGTAAGCTACTCACACATGTACAACAGCTACTGTACGTTTGAGAGTAAGCTACTCACACATGTACAACAGCTACTAAACGTTTGAGAGTAAGCTACTCACACATGTACAACAGCTACTGTACGTTTGAGAGTAAGCTACTCACTCATGTACAACAGCTACTAAACGTTTGAGAGTAAGCTACTAACACATGTCCAACAGCTACTAAACGTTTGAGAGTAACCTACTCACACATGTACAACAGCTACTATACGTTTGAGAGTAAGCTACTCACTCATATACAACAGCTACTAAACGTTTGAGAGTAAGCTACTCACACATGTACAACAGCTACTGTACGTTTGAGATTAACCTATCCACAAATGTACAATTACTATACGTATGAAAGAAAGCTACTCACTCATGTACAACAGCTACTATACGTTTGATAGTAAGCTACCCACACACGTACAACCGCTACTAAACGTTTGAGAGTAAGCTACCCACACATGTACAACAGCTACTAAACGTTTGAGAGTAAGCTACTCACACATGTACAACAGCTACTAAACGTTTGAGTGTAAGCTAGTCACACATGTACAACAGCTACTAAACGTTTGAGAGTAAGCTACTCACTCATGTACAACAGCTACTAAACGTTTGAGAGTAAGCTACTCACACATGTACAACAGCTACTAAACGTTTGAGAGTAAGCTACTCACTCATGTACAACAGCTACTAAACGTTTGAGAGTAAGGTCTCACATATATACAACAATTACTATACGTTTGAAAGAAAGCTACTTACACATGTACAACAATTTATATACGTATGAAAGTAAGTTATCCACACATGTACAACAATTACTATAGGTTTGAGAGTAAGATACACACACATGTACAACAATTCCCATACGTTTGAAGGTAAGCTATCCACACATGTACAACAATTACTATACGTTTGAAAGTAAGCTATCCACACATGTACAATAACTACTATACGTTTGAAAGTAAGCTATCCACACATGTAAACAATTACTATACGTTTGAAAGTAAGCTATCCACACATGTACAACAATTACTATATGTATGAATGTAAGTTACCCGCACATGTACTACAACTACTATACGATTCAGAGTAAGCTTATCACTCATGTACAACAATTACTATATGTATGAATGTAAGTTACCCGCACATGTACAACAACTACTATACGTTTCAGAGTAAGCTTACCACTCATGTACAACAATTACTATAGGTTTGAGAGTAAGCTACTCACATATGTACAACAATTACTATACGTTTGAGAGTAAGCTACTCACACATGTACAACAACTACTATACGTTTGAGAGTAAGCTACTCACACATGTACAACAATTACTATACGTTTGAAAGTAAGCTACTCACACATGTACAACAGCTACTAAACGTTTGAGAGTAAGTACTCACACATGTACAACAGCTACTAAACGTTTGAAAGTAAGCTACTCACATATGTACAACAGCTACTAAACGTTTGAGAGTAAGCTACTCACACATGTACAACAGCTACTAAACGTTTGAGAGTAAGCTACTCACACATGTGCAACAATTACTTTACGTTTGAAAGTAAGCTCCTCACATATGTACAACAATTACTTTACGTTTGAAAGTAAGCTCCTCACACATGTACAACAATTACTTTACGTTTGAGAGTAAGCTCCTCACATATGTACAACAGCTACTAAACGTTTGAGAGTAAGCTACTCACACATGTACAACAGCTACTAAACGTTTGAGAGTAAGCTCCTCACACATGTACAACAGCTACCAAACGTTTGAGAGTAAGCTACTCACATATGTACAACAGCTACTAAACGTTTGAGAGTAAGCTCCTCACACATGTACAACAGCTACTAAACGTTTGAGAGTAAGCTACTCACATATGTACAACAGCTACTAAACGTTTGAGAGTAAGCTCCTCACACATGTACAACAGCTACTAAACGTTTGAGAGTAAGCTACTCACACATTTGCAACAGCTACTAAACGTTTGAGAGTAAGCTACTCACACATGTAGAACAATTACTTTACGTTTGAAAGTAAGCTCCTAACATATGTACAACAATTACTTTACGTTTGAAAGTAAGCTCCTCACATATGTACAACAAATCCTTTACGTTTGAAAGTAAGCTCCTCACACATGTACAACAATTACTTTACGTTTGAGAGTAAGCTATCCACACATGTACAACAATTACTTTACGTTTGAGAGTAAGCTACTCACTCATGTACAACAGCTACTAAACGTTTGAGAGTAAGCTACTCACACATGTACAACAGCTACTAAACGTTTGAGAGTAAGCTACTCACTCACGTACTACAGCTACTAAACGTTTGAGAGTAACCTACTCACTCATGTACAACAGCTACTAAACGTTTGAGAGTAAGCTACTCACTCATGTATAACAGGTACTAAACGTTTGAGAGTAAGCTACTCACTCATGTACAACAGCTACTAAACGTTTGAGAGTAAGCTACTCACTCATGTACAACAGCTACTAAACGTTTGGAAGAAAGCTACTCACACATGTACAACAACTACTAAACGTTTGAGAGTAAGCTACTCACACATGTACAACAGCTACTAAACGTTTGAAAGAAAGCTACTCACTCATGTACAACAGCTACTGTACGTTTGAGAGTAAGCTAATCACACATGTACAACAGCTACTAAACGTTTGACAGTAAGCTACTCACTCATGTACAACAGCTACTGTACGTTTGAGAGTAAGCTACTCACACATGTACAAAAGCTACTAAACGTTTGACAGTAAGCTACTCACTCATGTACAACAGCTAATAAACGTTTGAGAGTAAGCTACTCACACATGTACAACAGCTACTAAACGTTTGAGAGTAAGCTACTCTCACATGTACAACAGGTACTATACGTTTGAGAGTAAGCTACTCACACATGTACAACAGCTACTATACGTTTGAGAGTAAGCTACTCACACATGTACAACAGCTACTATACGTTTGAGAGTAATATACTCACACATGTACAACAGCTACTAAACGTTTGAGTGTAACCTACACACACACATGTACAACAGCTACTAAACGTTTGAGAGTAAGTTACTCACACATGTACAAAAGCTACTATACGTTTGAGAGTAAGCTACTCACACATGTACAACAGCTACTAAACGTTTGAGAGTAAGCTACCCACACATGTACAACAGCTACTAAACGTTTGAGAGTAAGCTACTCGCACATGTACAACAGCTAATAAACGTTTGAGAGTTAGCTACTCACTCATGTACTACAGCTACTAAACGTTTGAGAGTAAGCTACTCACTCATGTACAAGAGCTACTAACCGTTTGAGAGTAAGCTACTCACTCATGTACAACAGCTACTAAACGTTTGAGAGTAAGCTACTCACTCATGTACAACAGCTACTAAACGTTTGAGAGTAAGCTACTCCCTCATGTACAACAGCTACTAAACGTTTGGAAGAAAGCTACTGACACATGTACAAACACTACTAAACGTTTGAGAGTAAGCTACTCACACATGTACAACAGCTACTAAACGTTTGAAAGAAAGCTACTCACTCATGTACAACAGCTACTGTACGTTTGAGAGTAAGCTATTCACACATGTACAACAGCTACTAAACGTTTGACAGTAAGCTACTCACTCATGTACAACAGCTACTGTACGTTTGAGAGTAAGCTACTCACACATGTACAACAGCTACTAAACGTTTGACAGTAAGCTACTCACTCATGTACAACAGCTAATAAACGTTTGAGAGTAAGCTACTCACACATGTACAACAGCTACTAAACGTTTGAGAGTAAGCTACTCTCACATGTACAACAGCTACTATACGTTTGAGAGTAAGCTACTCACACATGTACAACAGCTACTATACGTTTGAGAGTAAGCTACTCACACATGTACAAAAGCTACTAAACGTTTGAGTGTAAGCTACTCACACATGTACAACAGCTACTAAACGTTTGGGAGTAAGTTACTCACACATGTACAACAGCTACTATACGTTTGAGAGTAAGCTACTCACACATGTACAACAGCTATTAAACGTTTGAGAGTAAGCTACTCACACATGTACAACAGGTACTAAACGTTTGAGACTAAGCTACTCACTCATGTACAACAGGTACTAAACGTTTGAGAGTAAGCTACTCACACATGTACAACAGGTACTAAACGTTTGAGAGTAAGCTACTCACACATGTACAGCAGCTACTATACGTTTGAGAGTAAGCTGCTCACACATGTACAACAGCTACTATACGTTTGAGAGTAAGCTACTCACTCATGTACAACAGCTACTAAACGTTTGAGAGTAAGCTGCTCACACATGTACAACAGCTACTAAACGTTTGAGAGTAAGCTGCTCACACATGTACAACAGCTACTATACGTTTGAGAGTAAGCTACTCACACATGTACAACAGCTACTAAACGTTCGAGAGTAAGCTACCAACACATGTACAACAGCTACTAAACGTTTGAGAGTAAGCTACTCACACATGTACAACAGCTACTATACGTTTGAGAGTAAGCTACTCACACATGTACAACAGCTACTAAACGTCTGAGAGTAAGCTACTCACACATGTACAACAGCTACTAAACGTTTGAGAGTAAGCTACTCACACATGTACAACAGCTACTATACGTTTGAGAGTGAGCTACTCACTCATATACAAGAGCTACTAAACGTTTGAGAGTAAGCTACTCACACATGTACAACAGCTACTGTACGTTTGAGATTAACCTATCCACAAATGTACAATTACTATACGTATGAAAGAAAGCTACTCACTCATGTACAACAGCTACTATACGTTTGATAGTAAGCTACCCACACACGTACAACAGCTACTAAACGTTTGAGAGTAAGCTACCCACACATGTACAACAGCTACTGTACGTTTGAGATTAACCTATCCACACATGTACAATTTCTATACGTTTGAAAGAAAGCTACTCACTCATGTATAACAGCTACTAAACGTTTGAGAGTAAGCTACCCACACATGTACAACAGCTACTAAACGTTTGAGAGTAAGCTACCCACACATGTACAACAGCTACTAAACGTTTGAGAGTAAGCTACTCACACATGTACAACAGCTACTAAACGTTTGAGTGTAAGCTACTCACACATGTACAACAGCTACTAAACGTTTGAGAGTAAGCTACTCACTCATGTACAAGAGCTACTAAACGTTTGAGAGTAAGCTACTCACACATGTACAACAGCTACTAAACGTTTGATTGTAAGCTACTCACACATGTACAACAGCTACTAAACATTTGAGAGTAAGCTACTCACTCATGTACAAAAGCTACTAAACGTTTGAAAGTAAGCTACTCACACATGTACAACAGCTACTAAACGTTTGAGTGTAAGCTATTCGCACATGTACAACAGCTACTATACGTTTAAGGGTAGGCTACTCACATATGTACACCAATTACTATACGTTTAAGAGTAGGCTACTCACTCATGTACAATAACTATACGTTTAAGAGTGGGCTACTCACACATGTACAACAGCTACTATACGTTTAAGAGTAGGCTACTAACACATGTACAACAATTACTATACGTTTAAGGGTAGGCTACTCACATATGTACAACAATTACTATACGTTTAAGAGTAGGCTACTGACACATGTACAACAATTACTATACGTTTATGAGTAGGCTACTCACACATGTATATCAATTACTATACGTTTAAGAGTAGGCTAATAACACATGTACAACAATTACTATACATTTAAGAGAAGCTGCTAACACATGTACAACAATTACTATACGTTTAAGGGTACGCTACTCACACATGTACAACAGGTACTATACGTTTAAGAGTATGCTACTGACAGATGTACAACAATTACTATGCGTTTAAGAGTAGGCTACTCACACATGTACAACAATTACTATACGTTTATGAGTAGGCTACTCACTCATGTACAAGAGCTACTATACGTTTAAGAGTAGGCTACTCACTCATGTACAACAATTACTATACGTTTAAGAGTAGGCTACTCACTCATATACAACAATTACTATACGTTTAAGAGTATGCTACTGACAGATGTACAACAATTACTATGCGTTTAAGAGTAGGCTACTCACACATGTATAACAGCTACTGTACGTTTGAGAGTAAGCTACTCACACATGAACAACAGCTACTGTACGTTTGAGAGTAAGCTACTCACACATGTACAACAGCTACTATACGTTTGAGAGTAAGCTACTCACTCATGTACAACAGCTACTAAACGTTTGAGAGTAAGATACTCACACATGTACAACAGCTACTATACGTTTGAGAGTAAGCTACTCACACATGTACAACAGCTACTGTACGTTTGACAGTAAGCCACTCACACATGTACAACAGCTACTAAACGTTTGAGAGTAAGCTACTCGCACATGTACAACAGCTACTGTACGTTTGAGAGTAAGCTACTCACACATGTACAACAGCTACTAAACGTTTGAGTGTAAGTTACTCACACATGTACAACAGCTACTATACGTTTGAGAGTAAGCTACTCACACATGTACAACAGCTACTAAACGTTTGAGAGTAAGCTACTCACACCTGTACAACAGCTCCTAAACGTTTGAGAGTAAGCTACTCACACATGTACAACAGCTACTAAACGTTTGAGAGTAAGCTACTCACACATGTACAACAGCTACTGTACGTTTGAGAGTAAGCTACTCACAGATGTACAACAGCTACTATACGTTTGAGAGTAAGCTACTCACACATGTACAACAGCTACTGTACGTTTGAGAGTAAGCTACTCACACATGTACATTAGCTACTATACGTTTGAGAGTAAGCTACTCACACATGTACAACAGCTACTAAACGTTTGAGAGTAAGCTACTCACACATGTACAACAGCTACTATACGTTTGAGAGTTAGCTACTCACACATGTACAACAGCTACTAAACGTTTGAGAGTAAGCTACTCACACATGTACAACAGCTACTAAACTTTTGAGAGTAAGCTACTCACACATGTACAACAGCTACTGTACGTTTGAGAGTAAGCTACTCACTCACGTACAACAGCTACTAAACGTTTGAGTGTAAGCTACTCACACATTTACAACAGCTACTAAACGTTTGAGAGTAAGTTACTCACACATGTACAACAGCTACTGTACGTTTGAGAGTAAGCTACTCACACATGTACAAAAGCTACTAAAAGTTTGAGAGTAAGCTACTCACACATGTACAACAGCTACTGTACGTTTGAGAGTAAGCTACTCACACATGTACAACAGGTACTAAACGTTTGAGAGTAAGCTACTCACTCATGTACAACAGGTACTAAACGTTTGAGAGTAAGCAACTCACACATGTACAACAGGTACTAAACGTTTGAGAGTAAGCTACTCACACATGTACAACAGCTACTATACGTTTGAGAGTAAGCTGCTCACACATGTACAACAGCTACTATACGTTTGAGAGTAAGCTACTCACTCATGTACAACAGCTACTAAACGTTTGAGAGTAAGCTACTCACACATGTACAACAGCTACTAAACGTTTGAGAGTAAGCTACTCAAAAATGTACAACAGCTACTATACGTTTGAGAGTAAGCTACTCACACATGTACAACAGCTACTAAACGTTTGAGAGTAAGCTACACACACATGTACAACAGCTACTAAACGTTTGAGAGTAAGCTACTCACACAAGTACAACAGCTACTATACGTTTGAGAGTAAGCTACTCACACATGTACAACAGCTACTAAACGTCTGAGAATAAGCTACTCACACATGTACAGCAGCTACTAAACGTTTGAGAGTAAGCTACTCACACATGTACAAAAGCTACTATACATTTGAGAGTAAGTTACTCACTCATATACAACAGCTACTAAACGTTTGAGAGTAAGCTACTCAAACATGTACAGCAGCTACTGTACGTTTGAGATTAACCTATCCAAAAATGTACAATTACTATACGTATGAAAGAAAGCTACTCACTCATGTACAACAGGTACTAAACGTTTGAGAGTAAGCTACTCACTCATGTACAACAGCTACTAAACGTTTGAGAGTAAGCTACTCACTCATGTACAACAGCTACTAAACGTTTGGAAGAAAGCTACTCACACATGTACAACAACTACTAAACGTTTGAGAGTAAGCTACTCACACATGTACAACAGCTACTAAACGTTTGAAAGAAAGCTACTCACTCATGTACAACAGCTACTGTACGTTTGAGAGTAAGCTAATCACACATGTACAACAGCTACTAAACGTTTGACAGTAAGCTACTCACTCATGTACAACAGCTACTGTACGTTTGAGAGTAAGCTACTCACACATGTACAAAAGCTACTAAACGTTTGACAGTAAGCTACTCACTCATGTACAACAGCTAATAAACGTTTGAGAGTAAGCTACTCACACATGTACAACAGCTACTAAACGTTTGAGAGTAAGCTACTCTCACATGTACAACAGGTACTATACGTTTGAGAGTAAGCTACTCACACATGTACAACAGCTACAATACGTTTGAGAGTAAGCTACTCACACATGTACAACAGCTACTATACGTTTGAGAGTAAGCTACTCACACATGTACAACAGCTACTAAACGTTTGAGTGTAACCTACACACACACATGTACAACAGCTACTAAACGTTTGAGAGTAAGTTACTCACACATGTACAAAAGCTACTATACGTTTGAGAGTAAGCTACTGACACATGTACAACAGCTACTAAACGTTTGAGAGTAAGCTACCCACACATGTACAACAGCTACTAAACGTTTGAGAGTAAGCTACTCGCACATGTACAACAGCTAATAAACGTTTGAGAGTTAGCTACTCACTCATGTACTACAGCTACTAAACGTTTGAGAGTAAGCTACTCACTCATGTACAACAGCTACTAACCGTTTGAGAGTAAGCTACTCACTCATGTACAACAGCTACTAAACGTTTGAGAGTAAGCTACTCACTCATGTACAACAGCTACTAAACGTTTGAGAGTAAGCTACTCCCTCATGTACAACAGCTACTAAACGTTTGGAAGAAAGCTAGTGACACATGTACAAACACTACTAAACGTTTGAGAGTAAGCTACTCACACATGTACAACAGCTACTAAACGTTTGAGAGTAAGCTCCTCACACATGTACAACAGCTACTAAACGTTTGAAAGAAAGCTACTCACTCATGTACAACAGCTACTGTACGTTTGAGAGTAAGCTATTCACACATGTACAACAGCGACTAAACGTTTGACAGTAAGCTACTCACTCATGTACAACAGCTACTGTACGTTTGAGAGTAAGCTACTCACACATGTACAACAGCTACTAAACGTTTGACAGTAAGCTACTCACTCATGTACAACAGCTAATAAACGTTTGAGAGTAAGCTACTCACACATGTACAACAGCTACTAAACGTTTGAGAGTAAGCTACTCTCACATGTACAACAGCTACTATACGTTTGAGAGTAAGCTACTCACACATGTACAACAGCTACTATACGTTTGAGAGTAAGCTACTCACAGATGTACAAAAGCTACTAAACGTTTGAGTGTAAGCTACTCACACATGTACAACAGCTACTAAACGTTTGGGAGTAAGTTACTCACACATGTACAACAGCTACTATACGTTTGAGAGTAAGCTACTCACACATGTACAACAGCTATTAAACGTTTGAGAGTAAGCTACTCACACATGTACAACAGGTACTAAACGTTTGAGACTAAGCTACTCACTCATGTACAACAGGTACTAAACGTTTGAGAGTAAGCTACTCACACATGTACAACAGGTACTAAACGTTTGAGAGTAAGCTACTCTTACATGTACAACAGCTACTATACGTTTGAGAGTAAGCTGCTCACACATGTACAACATCTACTATACGTTTGAGAGTAAGCTACTCACTCATGTACAACAGCTACTAAACGTTTGAGAGTAAGCTGCTCACACATGTACAACAGCTACTAAACGTTTGAGAGTAAGCTGCTCACACATGTACAACAGCTACTATACGTTTGAGAGTAAGCTACTCACACATGTACAACAGCTACTAAACGTTCGAGAGTAAGCTACCCACACATGTACAACAGCTACTAAACGTTTGAGAGTAAGCTACTCACACATGTACAACAGCTACTATACGTTTGAGAGTAAGCTACTCACACATGTACAACAGCTACTAAACGTCTGAGAGTAAGCTACTCACACATGAACAACAGCTACTAAACGTTTGAGAGTAAGCTACTCACACATGTACAACAGCTACTATACGTTTGAGAGTGAGCTACTCACTCATATACAAGAGCTACTAAACGTTTGAGAGTAAGCTACTCACACATGTACAACAGCTACTGTACGTTTGAGATTAACCTATCCACAAATGTACAATTACTATACGTATGAAAGAAAGCTACTCACTCATGTACAACAGCTACTATACGTTTGATAGTAAGCTACCCACACACGTACAACAGCTACTAAACGTTTGAGAGTAAGCTACCCACACATGTACAACAGCTACTGTACGTTTGAGATTAACCTATCCACACATGTACAATTTCTATACGTTTGAAAGAAAGCTACTCACTCATGTATAACAGCTACTAAACGTTTGAGAGTAAGCTACCCACACATGTACAACAGCTACTAAACGTTTGAGAGTAAGCTACCCACACATGTACAACAGCTACTAAACGTTTGAGAGTAAGCTACTCACACATGTACAACAGCTACTAAACGTTTGAGTGTAAGCTACTCACACATGTACAACAGCTACTAAACGTTTGAGAGTAAGCTACTCACTGATGTACAAGAGCTACTAAACGTTTGAGAGTAAGCTACTCACACATGTACAACAGCTACTAAACGTTTGATTGTAAGCTACTCACACATGTACAACAGCTACTAAACATTTGAGAGTAAGCTACTCACTCATGTACAAAAGCTACTAAACGTTTGAAAGTAAGCTACTCACACATGTACAACAGCTACTAAACGTTTGAGTGTAAGCTATTCGCACATGTACAACAGCTACTATACGTTTAAGGGTAGGCTACTCACATATGTACACCAATTACTATACGTTTAAGAGTAGGCTACACACTCATGTACAATAACTATACGTTTAAGAGTGGGCTACTCACACATGTACAATTACTATACGTTTAAGAGTAGGCTACTCACACATGTACAACAGCTACTATACGTTTAAGAGTAGGCTACTAACACATGTACAACAATTACTATACGTTTAAGGGTAGGCTACTCACATATGTACAACAATTACTATACGTTTAAGAGTAGGCTACTGACACATGTACAACAATTACTATACGTTTATGAGTAGGCTACTCACACATGTATATCAATTACTATACGTTTAAGAGTAGGCTAATAACACATGTACAACAATTACTATACATTTAAGAGAAGCTGCTAACACATGTACAACAATTACTATACGTTTAAGGGTACGCTACTCACACATGTACAACAGGTACTATACGTTTAAGAGTATGCTACTGACAGATGTACAACAATTACTATGCGTTTAAGAGTAGGCTACTCACACATGTACAACAATTACTATACGTTTTTGAGTAGGCTACTCACTCATGTACAAGAGCTACTATACGTTTAAGAGTAGGCTACTCACTCATGTACAACAATTACTATACGTTTAAGAGTAGGCTACTCAATCATATACAACAATTACTATACGTTTAAGAGTATGCTACTGACAGATGTACAACAATTACTATGCGTTTAAGAGTAGGCTACTCACACATGTATAACAGCTACTGTACGTTTGAGAGTAAGCTACTCACACATGAACAACAGCTACTGTACGTTTGAGAGTAAGCTACTCACACATGTACAACAGCTACTATACGTTTGAGAGTAAGCTACTCACTCATGTACAACAGCTACTAAACGTTTGAGAGTAAGATACTCACACATGTACAACAGCTACTATACGTTTGAGAGTAAGCTACTCACACATGTACAACAGCTACTGTACTTTTGACAGTAAGCCACTCACACATGTACAACAGCTACTAAACGTTTGAGAGTAAGCTACTCGCACATGTACAACAGGTACTGTACGTTTGAGAGTAAGCTACTCACACATGTACAACAGCTACTAAACGTTTGAGTGTAAGTTACTCACACATGTACAACAGCTACTATACGTTTGAGAGTAAGCTACTCACACATGTACAACAGCTACTAAACGTTTGAGAGTAAGCTACTCACACCTGTACAACAGCTCCTAAACGTTTGAGAGTAAGCTACTCACACATGTACAACAGCTACTAAACGTTTGAGAGTAAGCTACTCACACATGTACAACAGCTACTGTACGTTTGAGAGAAAGCTACTCACAGATGTACAACAGCTACTATACGTTTGAGAGTAAGTTACTCACACATGTACAACAGCTACTGTACGTTTGAGAGTAAGCTACTCACACATGTACATTAGCTACTATACGTTTAAGAGTAAGCTACTCACACATGTACAACAGCTACTAAACGTTTGAGAGTAAGCTACTCACACATGTACAACAGCTACTATACGTTTGAGAGTTAGCTACTCACACATGTACAACAGCTACTAAACGTTTGAGAGTAAGCTACTCACACATGTACAACAGCTACTAAACTTTTGAGAGTAAGCTACTCACACATGTACAACAGCTACTGTACGTTTGAGAGTAAGCTACTCACTCACGTACAACAGCTACTAAACGTTTGAGTGTAAGCTACTCACACATTTACAACAGCTACTAAACGTTTGAGAGTAAGTTACTCACACATGTACAACAGCTACTGTACGTTTGAGAGTAAGCTACTCACACATGTACAAAAGCTACTAAAAGTTTGAGAGTAAGCTACTCACACATGTACAACAGCTACTGTACGTTTGAGAGTAAGCTACTCACACATGTACAACAGGTACTAAACGTTTGAGAGTAAGCTACTCACTCATGTACAACAGGTACTAAACGTTTGAGAGTAAGCAACTCACACATGTACAACAGGTACTAAACGTTTGAGAGTAAGCTACTCACACATGTACAACAGCTACTATACGTTTGAGAGTAAGCTGCTCACACATGTACAACAGCTACTATACGTTTGAGAGTAAGCCACTCACTCATGTACAACAGCTACTAAACGTTTGAGAGTAAGCTACTCACACATGTACAACAGCTACTAAACGTTTGAGAGTAAGCTACTCAAACATGTACAACAGCTACTATACGTTTGAGAGTAAGCTACTCACACATGTACAACAGCTACTAAACGTTTGAGAGTAAGCTACACACACATGTACAACAGCTACTAAACGTTTGAGAGTAAGCTACTCACACAAGTACAACAGCTACTATACGTTTGAGAGTAAGCTACTCACACATGTACAACAGCTACTAAACGTCTGAGAGTAAGCTACTCACACATGTACAGCAGCTACTAAACGTTTGAGAGTAAGCTACTCACACATGTACAAAAGCTACTATACATTTGAGAGTAAGTTACTCACTCATATACAACAGCTACTAAACGTTTGAGAGTAAGCTACTCAAACATGTACAGCAGCTACTGTACGTTTGAGATTAACCTATCCACAAATGTACAATTACTATACGTATGAAAGAAAGCTACTCACTCATGTACAAAAGCTACTATACGTTTGATAATAAGCTACCCACACACGTACAACAGCTACTAAACGTTTGAGAGTAAGTTACTCACACATGTATAACAGCTACTATACGTTTGAGAGTAAACTACTCACTTATGTACAACAGCTACTAAACGTTTGAGTGTAAGCTACTCACACATGTACAACAGCTACTATACGTTTAAGGGTAGGCTACTCACATATGTACAACAATTACTATACGTTTAAGAGTAGGCTACTCACTCATGTACCATAACTATACGTTTAAGAGTAGGCTACTCACAAATGTACAATTACTATACGTTTAAGAGTAGGCTACTCACACATGTACAACAGCTACTATACGTTTAAGAGTAGGCTACTAACACATGTACAACAATTACTATACGTTTAAGGGTAGGCTACTCACATATGTACAACAATTACTATACGTTTAAGAGTAGGCTACTGACACATGTACAACAATTACTATACGTTTATGAGTAGGCTACTCACAAATGTATATCAATTACTATACGTTTAAGAGTAGGCTAATAACACATGTACAATAATTACTATACATTTAAGAGAAGCTGCTAACTCATGTACAACAATTACTATTTGTTTAAGAGTAGGCTTCTCACACATATACAATAATTACTATACGTTTAAGAGTAGGCTACTCACTCATGTACAACAGCTACTATAGGTTTAAGAGTAGGCTACTCACTAATGTACAACAATTACTATACGTTTAAGAGTAGGCTACTCTCTCATGTACAACAATTACTATATGTTTAAGAGTAGGCTACTCACTCATATACAACAATTAGTATTTGTTTAAGAGCAGGCCACTCACTCATATACAACAGCTACTATACGTTTAAGAGTAGGCTACTCACTCATATACAACAATTACAGTTTGTTTAAGAGTAAGCTACTCACACATATACAACAATTACTATACGTTTAAGAGTAGGCTACTCACACATATACAACAATTACTATACGTTTAAGAGTAGGCTACTCATTAATATACAACAATTACTATTTGTTTAAGAGTAGGCTACGCACACATATACAACAATTACTATACGTTTAAGAGTAGGCTACTCACACATGTACAACAGCTACTAAACGTTTGAGAGTAAGCTACTCTCACATGTACAACAGCTACGATACGTTTGAGAGTAAGCTACTCACACATGTACAACAGCTACTATACGTTTGAGAGTAGGCTAATAACACATGTACAATAATTACTATACATATAAGAGAAGCTGCTAACACATGTACAACAATTACTATACGTTTAAGGGTACGCTACTCACACATGTACAACAGGTACTATACGTTTAAGAGTATGCTACTGACAGATGTACAACAATTATTATGCGTTTAAGAGTAGGCTACTCACACATGTACAACAATTACTATACGTTTATGAGTAGGCTACTCACTCATGTACAAGAGCTACTATACGTTTAAGAGTAGGTTACTCACTCATGTACAACAATTACTATACGTTTAAGAGTAGGCTACTCACTCATATACAACAGCTACTATACGTTTAAGAGTAGGCTACTCACTCATATACAACAATTACTATTTGTTTAAGAGTAGGCTACTCACACGTATACAATAATTACTATACGTTTAAGAGTAGCCTACTCACACATGTAGAAGAATTTCTTTACGTTTGAAAGTAAGCTCCTCACATATGTACAACAATTACTTTACGTTTGAAAGTAAGCTCCTCACATATGTACAACAATTACTTTACGTTTGAAAGAAAGCTCCTCACACATGTACAACAATTACTTTACGTTTGAGAGTAAGCTATCCACACATGTACAACAATTACTTTACGTTTGAGAGTAAGCTACTCACTCATGTACAACAGCTACTAAACGTTTGAGAGTAAGCTACTCACACATGTACAACAGCTACTAAACGTTTGAATGAAAGCTACTCACTCATGTACAACAGCTACTGTACGTTTGAAAGTAAGCTACTCACACATGTACAACAGCTACTAAACGTTTGAGAGTAAGCTACTCACTCATGTACAACAGCTAATAAACGTTTGAGAGTAAGCTACTCACACATGTACAACAGCTACTAAACGTTTGAGAGTAAGCTACTCTCACATGTACAACAGCTACTATACGTTTGAGAGTAAGCTACTCACACATGTACAACAGCTACTATACGTTTGAGAGTAAGCTACTCACACATGCACAACAGCTACTAAACGTTTGAGTGTAAGCTACTCACACATGTACAACAGCTACTAAACTTTTGAGAGTAAGCTACTCACACATGTACAACAGCTACTAAACGTTTGAGAGTAAGCTACTCACACATGTACAACAGCTACTAAACGTTTGAGAGTAAGCTACTCACACATGTACAACAGCTACTAAACGTTTGAGAGTAAGCTACTCACACATGTACAACAGCTACTATACGTTTGAGAGTAAGCTACTCACACATGTACAACAGCTACTGTACGTTTGAGAGTAAGCTACTCACACATGTACAGCAGCTAGTATACGTTTGAGAGTAAGCTGCTCACACATGTACAACAGCTACTAAACGTTTGATAGTAAGCTACTCACAAATGTACAACAGCTACTAAACGTTTCAGAGTAAGCTACTCACACATGTACAACAGCTACTATACGTTTGAGAGTAAGCTACTCACACATGTGCAACAGCTACTAAACGTTTGAGAGTAAGCTACTCACACATGTACAACAGCTACTAAACGTTTGAGAGTAAGCTACTCACACGTGTACAACAGCTACTGTACGTTTGAGAGTAAGCTACTCACACATGTACAACAGCTACTATACGTTTGAGAGTAAGCTACTCACACATGTACAACAGCTACTGTACGTTTGAGAGTAAGCTACTCACACATGTACAACAGCTACTAAATACGTTTGAGAGTAAGCTACTCACACATGTACAACAGCTACTAAACATTTGAGAGTAAGCTACACACACATGTACAACAGCTACTAAACGTTTGAGAGTAAGCTACTCACACATGTACAACAGGTACTATACGTTTGAGAGTAAGCTACTCACACATGTACAACAGCTACTAAACGTTTGAGAGTAAGCTACGCACACATGTAAAACAGCTACTAAACGTTTGAGAGTAAGCTACTCACACATGTACAACAGATACTGTACGTTTGAGAGTAAGCTACTCACTCATGTACAACAGCTACTAAACGTTTGAGAGTAGGCTACTCACACATGTACAACAGCTACTATACGTTTGAGAGTAAGCTACTCACACATGTACAACAGCTACTAAACGTTTGAGAGTAAGCTACTCACACATGTACAACAGCTACTAAACGTTTGAGTGTAAGCTACTCACACATGTACAACAGCTACTAAACGTTTGAGAGTAAGCTACTCACACATGTACAACAGATACTATACGTTTGAGAGTAAACTACTCACACATGTACAACAGCTACTAAACGTTTGAGAGTAAGCTACTCACACATGTACAACAGCTACTAAACGTTTGAGAGTAAGCTACTCACACATGTACAACAGCTACTATACATTTGAGAGTAAGCTACTCACACATGTACAACAGCTACTGTACGTTTGAGAGTAAGCTACTCACACATGTACAACAGCTACTATACGTTTGAGAGTAAGCTACTCACACATGTACAACAGCTACTGTACGTTTGAGAGTAAGCTACTCACACATGTACAACAGCTACTGTACGTTTGAGAGTAAGCTACTCACACATGTACAACAGCTACTGTACGTTTGAGAGTAAGCTACTCACACATGTACAACAGCTAGTATACGTTTGAGAGTAAGCTGCTCACACATGTACAACAGCTAGTAAACGTTTGATAGTAAGCTACTCACAAATGTACAACAGCTACTAAACGTTTGAGAGTAAGCTACTCACACATGTACAACAGCTACTATACGTTTGAGAGTAAGCTACTCACACATGTGCAACAGCTACTAAACGTTTGAGTGTAAGCTACTCACACATGTACAACAGCTACTAAACGTTTGAGAGTAAGCTACTCACACATGTACAACAGCTACTAAACGTTTGAGTGTAAGCTACTCACACATGTACAACAGCTACTAAACATTTGAGAGTAAGCTACTCACTCATGTACAAAAGCTACTAAACGTTTGAGAGTAAGTTACTCACACATGTATAACAGCTACTATACGTTTGAGAGTAAACTACTCACTTATGTACAACAGCTACTAAACGTTTGAGTGTAAGCTACTCACACATGTACAACAGCTACTATACGTTTAAGGGTAGGCTACTCACATATGTACAACAATTACTATACGTTTAAGAGTAGGCTACTCACTCATGTACCATAACTATACGCTTAAGAGTAGGCTACTCACAAATGTACAATTACTTTACGTTTAAGAGTAGGCTACTCACACATGTACAACAGCTACTATACGTTTAAGAGTAGGCTACTAACACATGTACAACAATTACTATACGTTTAAGCGTAGGCTACTCACATATGTACAACAATTACTATACGTTTAAGAGTAGGCTACTGACACATGTACAACAATTACTATACGTTTATGAGTAGGCTACTCACACATGTATATCAATTACTATACGTTTAAGAGTAGGCTAATAACACATGTACAATAATTACTATACATTTAAGAGAAGCTGCTAACTCATGTACAACAATTACTATACGTTTAAGGGTACGCTACTCACACATGTACAACAGGTACTATACGTTTAAGAGTATGCTACTGACAGATGTACAACAATTACTATGCGTTTAAGAGTAGGCTACTCACACATGTACAACAATTACTATACGTTTATGAGTAGGCTACTCACTCATGTACAAGAGCTACTATACGTTTAAGAGTAGGCTACTCACTCATGTACAACAATTACTATACGTTTAAGAGTATGCTACTCACTCATATACAACAATTACTATTTGTTTAAGAGTAGGCTACTCACATATATACAATAATTACTATACGTTTAAGAGTAGGCTACTCACTCATGTACAACAGCTACTATAGTTTTAAGAGTAGGCTACTCACTAATGTACAACAATTACTATACGTTTAAGAGTAGGCTACTCACTCATGTACAACAATTACTATATGTTTAAGAGTAGGCTACTCACTCATATACAACAATTAGTATTTGTTTAAGAGCAGGCCACTCACTCATATACAACAGCTACTATACGTTTAAGAGTAGGCTACTCACTCATATACAACAATTACAGTTTGTTTAAGAGTAAGCTACTCGCACATATACAACAATTACTATACGTTTAAGAGTAGGCTACTCACACATATACAACAATTACTATACGTTTAAGAGTAGGCTACTCATTCATATACAACAATTACTATTTGTTTAAGAGCAGGCCACTCACTCATGTACAACAGCTACTATACGTTTAAGAGTAGGCTACTCACTCATATACAACCATTACTATTTGTTTAAGAGTATGCTACGCACACATATACAACAATTACTATACGTTTAAGAGTAGGCTACTCACACATGTACAACAGCTACTAAACGTTTGAGAGTAAGCTACTCTCACATGTACAACAGCTACTATACGTTTGAGAGTAAGCTACTCACACATGTACAACAGCTACTATACGTTTGAGAGTAGGCTAATAACACATGTACAATAATTACTATACATTTAAGAGAAGCTGCTAACACATGTACAACAATTACTATACGTTTAAGGGTACGCTACTCACACATGTACAACAGGTACTATACGTTTAAGAGTATGCTACTGACAGATGTACAACAATTATTATGCGTTTAAGAGTAGGCTACTCACACATATACAACAATTACTATACGTTTAAGAGTAGGCTACTCATTCATATACAACAATTACTATTTGTTTAAGAGCAGGCCACTCACTCATGTACAACAGCTACTATACGTTTAAGAGTAGGCTACTCACTCATATACAACAATTACTATTTGTTTAAGAGTAGGCTACGCACACATATACAACAATTACTATACGTTTAAGAGTAGGCTACTCACACATGTACAACAGCTACTAAACGTTTGAGAGTAAGCTACTCTCACATGTACAAAAGCTACTATACGTTTGAGAGTAAGCTACTCACACATGTACAACAGCTACTATACGTTTGAGAGTAGGCTAATAACACATGTACAATAATTACTATACATTTAAGAGAAGCTGCTAACACATGTACAACAATTACTATACGTTTAAGGGTACGCTACTCACACATGTACAACAGGTACTATACGTTTAAGAGTATGCTACTGACAGATGTACAACAATTATTATGCGTTTAAGAGTAGGCTACTCACACATGTACAACAATTACTATACGTTTATGAGTAGGCTACTCACTCATGTACAAGAGCTACTATACGTTTAAGAGTAGGTTACTCACTCATGTACAACAATTACTATACGTTTAAGAGTAGGCTACTCACTCATATACAACAGCTACTATACGTTTAAGAGTAGGCTACTCACTCATATACAACAATTACTATTTGTTTAAGAGTAGGCTACTCACACGTATACAATAATTACTATACGTTTAAGAGTAGGCTACTCACACATGTAGAAGAATTTCTTTACGTTTGAAAGTAAGCTCCTCACATATGTACAACAATTACTTTACGTTTGAAAGTAAGCTCCTCACATATGTACAACAATTACTTTACGTTTGAAAGAAAGCTCCTCACACATGTACAACAATTACTTTACGTTTGAGAGTAAGCTATCCACACATGTACAACAATCACTTTACGTTTGAGAGTAAGCTACTTACTCATGTACAACAGCTACTAAACGTTTGAGAGTAAGCTACTCACACATGTACAACAGCTACTAAACGTTTGAGAGTAAGCTACTCACTCATGTACAACAGCTACTAAACGTTTGAAAGAAAGCTACTCACTCATGTACAACAGCTACTGTACGTTTGAGAGTAAGCTACTCACACATGTACAACAGCTACTAAACGTTTGAGAGTAAGCTACTCACTCATGTACAACAGCTAATAAACGTTTGAGAGTAAGCTACTCACACATGTACAACAGCTACTAAACGTTTGAGAGTAAGCTACTCACACATGTACAACAGCTACTATACGTTTGAGAGTAAGCTACTCACACATGTACAACAGCTACTATACGTTTGAGAGTAAGCTACTCACACATGCACAACAGCTACTAAACGTTTGAGTGTAAGCTACTCACACATGTACAACAGCTACTAAACGTTAGAGAGTAAGTTACTCACACATGGTTAACAGCTACTATACGTTTGAGAGTAAGCTACTCACACATGTACAACAGCTACTAAACGTTTGAGAGTAAGCTACTCACACATGTACAACAGCTACTAAACGTTTGAGAGTAAGCTACTCACACATGTACAACAGCTACTAAACGTTTGAGAGTAAGCTACTCACACATGTACAACAGCTACTAAACGTTTGAGAGTAAGCTACTCACACATGTACAACAGCTACTGTACGTTTGAGAGTAAGCTACTCACACATGTACAACAGCTACTGTACGTTTGAGAGTAAGCTACTCACACATGTACAACAGCTAGTATACGTTTGAGAGTAAGCTGCTCACACATGTACAACAGCTACTAAACGTTTGATAGTAAGCTACTCACAAATGTACAACAGCTACTAAACGTTTCAGAGTAAGCTACTCACACATGCACAACAGCTACTAAACGTTTGAGAGTAAGCTACTCACACGTGTACAACAGCTACTGTACGTTTGAGAGTAAGCTACTCACACATGTGCAACAGCTACTAAACGTTTGAGAGTAAGCTACTCACACATGTACAACAGCGACTAAACGTTTGAGAGTAAGCTACTCACACATGTACAACAGCTACTAAACGTTTGAGAGTAAGCTACTCACACGTGAACAACAGCTACTGTACGTTTGAGAGTAAGCTACTCACACATGTACAACAGCTACTATACGTTTGAGAGTAAGCTACTCACACATGTACAACAGCTACTGTACGTTTGAGAGTAAGCTACTCACACATGTACAACAGCTACTATACGTTTGAGAGTAAGCTACTCACACATGTACAACAGCTACTAAACGTTTGAGAGTAAGCTACACACACATGAACAACAGCTACTAAACGTTTGAGAGTAAGCTACTCACACATGTACAACAGCTACTATACGTTTGAGAGTAAGCTACTCACACATGTACAACAGCTACTAAACGTTTGAGAGTAAGCTACTCACACATGTACAACAGCTACTAAACGTTTGAGAGTAAGCTATTCACACATGTACAACAGATACTGTACGTTTGAGAGCAAGCTACTCACTCATGTACAACAGCTACTAAACGTTTGAGAGTAAGCTACCCACACATGTACAACAGCTACTATACGTTTGAGAGTAAGCTACTCACACATGTACAACAGCTACTATACGTTTGAGAGTAAGCTACTCACACATGTACAACAGCTACTAAACGTTTGAGGGTAAGCTACTCACACATGTACAACAGCTACTAAACGTTTGAGAGTAAGCTACTCACACATGTACAAGAGCTACTAAACGTTTGAGAGTAAGCTACTCACACATGTACAACAGCTACTGTACGTTTGAGAGTAAGCTACTCACACATGTACAACAGCTACTATACGTTTGAGAGTAAGCTACTCACACATGTACAACAGCTACTGTACGTTTGAGAGTAAGCTACTCACACATGTACAACAGCTACTATACGTTTGAGAGTAAGCTACTCACACATGTACAACAGCTACTAAACGTTTGAGAGTAAGCTACTCACACATGTACAACAGCTACTGTACGTTTGAGAGTAAGCTACTCACACATGTACAACAGCTACTATACGTTTGAGAGTAAGCTACTCACACATGCACAACAGCTACTAAACGTTTGAGAGTAAGCTACTCACACATGTACAACAGCTACTAAACGTTTGAGAGTAAGCTACTCACACATGTACAACAGCTACTGTACGTTTGAGAGTAAGCTACTCACTCATGTACAACAGCTACTAAACGTTTGAGTGTAAGCTACTCACACATGTACAACAGCTACTAAACGTTTGAGAGTAAGTTACTCACACATGTACAACAGCTACTGTACGTTTGAGAGTAAGCTACTCACACATGTACAACAGCTACTAAACGTTTGAGAGTAAGCTACTCACACATGTACAAAAGCTACTGTACGTTTGAGAGTAAGCTACTCAAACATGTACAACAGGTACTACACGTTTGAGGGTAAGCTACTGACACATGTACAACAGGTACTAAACGTTTGAGAGTAGGCTACTCACACATGTACAACAGCTACTATACGTTTGAGAGTAAGCTGCTCACACATGTACAACAGCTACTATACGTTTGAGAGTAAGCTACTCACTCATGTACAACAGCTACTAAACGTTTGAGAGTAAGCTACTCACACATGTACAACAGCTACTAAATGTTTGAGAGTAAGCTACTCACACATGTACAACAGCTACTATACGTTTGAGAGTAAGCTACTCACACATGTACAACAGCTACTAAACTTTTGAGAGTAAGCTACTTACACATGTACAACAGCTACTAAACGTTTGAGAGTAAGCTACTCACACATGTACAACAGCTACTAAACATTTGAGAGTAAGCTACTCACACATGTACAACAGCTACTAAACGTTTGAGAGTAAGCTACTCACATATGTACAACAGCTACTATACGTTTGAGAGTAAGCTACTCACTCATATACAACAGCTACTAAACGTTTGAGAGTAAGCTACTCACACATGTACAACAGCTACTGTACGTTTGAGATTAACCTATCCACAAATGTACAATTACTATACGTATGAAAGAAAGCTACTCACTCATGTACAACAGCTACTATACGTTTGATAGTAAGCTACCCACACACGTACAACAGCTACTAAACGTTTGAGATTAAGCTACCCACACATGTACAACAGCTACTGTACGTTTGAGATTAACCTATCCACACATGTACAATTGCTATACGTTTGAAAGAAAGGTACTCACTCATGTACAACAGCTACTAAACGTTTGAGAGTAAGCTACTCACACATGTACAACAGCTACTAAACGTTTGAGAGTAAGCTACTCACACATGTACAACAGCTACTAAACGTTTGAGAGTAAGCTACTCACACATGTACAACAGCTACTAAACGTTTGAGTGTAAGCTACTCACACATGTACAACAGCTACTAAACGTTTGAGAGTAAGCTACTCACTCATGTACAACAGCTACTAAACGTTTGAGAGTAAGCTACTCACACATGTACAACAGCTACTAAACGTTTGAGTGTAAGCTACTCACACATGTACAACAGCTACTAAACGTTTGAGTGTAAGCTACTCACACATGTACAACAGCTACTATACGTTTGAGAGTAAACTACTCACTCATGTACAACAGCTACTAAACGTTTGAGTGTAAGCTACTCACACATGTACAACAGCTACTATACGTTTAAGGGTAGGCTACTCACATATGTACAACAAATACTATACGTTTAAGAGTAGGTTACTCACTCATGTACAATTACTATACGTTTAAGAGTAGGCTACTCACACATGTACAATTACTATACGTTTAAGAGTAGGCTACTCACACATGTACAACAGCTACTATACGTTTAAGAGTAGGCTACTAACACATGTACAACAATTACTATACGTTTAAGAGTAGGCTACTTACATATGTACAACAATTACTATACGTTTAAGAGTAGGCTAATAACACATGTACAACAATTACTGTACGTTTAAGGGTAGGCTACTCACTAATGTACAACAATTACTATACGTTTAAGAGTAGGCTACTGACACATGTGCAACAATTTCTATATGTTTAAGAGTAGGCTACTCACACATGTACAACAATTACTATACGTTTAAGAGTAGGCTAATAACACATGTACAATAATTACTATACATTTAAGAGCAGCTACTAACACATGTACAACAATTACTATACGTTTAAGGGTACGCTACTCGCACATGTACAACAGCTACTATACGTTTAAGAGTATGCTACTGACAGATGTACAACAATTACTATGCGTTTAAGAGTAGGCTACTCACACATGTACAACAATTACTATACGTTTTTGAGTAGGCTACTCACTCATTTACAAGAGCTACTATACGTTTAAGAGTAGGCTACTCACTCATGTACAACAATTACTATACGTTTAAGAGTAGGCTACTCACTCATGTACAACAGCTACTATACGTTTAAGAGTAGGCTACTCACTCATATACAACAATTACTATTTGTTTAAGAGTAGGCTACTCACACATATACAATAATTACTATACGTTTAAGAGTAGGCTACTCACTCATGTACAACAGCTATAAAACGTTTAAGAGTAGGCTACTCACTAATGTACAACAATTACTATACGTTTAAGAGTAGGCTACTCACTCATGTACAACAATTACTATATGTTTAAGAGTAGGCTACTCACTCATATACAACAATTAGTATTTGTTTAAGAGCAGGCCACTCACTCATATACAACAGCTACTATACGTTTAAGAGTAGGCTACTCGATCATATACAACAATTACAGTTTGTTTAAGAGAAAGCTACTCACACATATACAACAATTACTATACGTTTAAGAGTAGGCTACTCACACATATACAACAATTACTATACGTTTAAGAGTAGGCTACTCATTCATATACAACAATTACTATTTGTTTAAGAGAAGGCCACTCACTCATGTACAACAGCTACTATACGTTTAAGAGTAGGCTACTCACTCATATACAACAATTACTATTTGTTTAAGAGTAGGCTACGCACACATATACAACAATTACTATACGTTTAAGAGTAGGCTACTCACACATGTACAACAGCTACTAAACGTTTGATAGTAAGCTACTCACAAATGTACAACAGCTACTAAACGTTTCAGAGTAAGCTACTCACACATGTACAACAGCTACTATACGTTTGAGAGTAAGCTACTCACACATGTGCAACAGCTACTAAACGTTTGAGAGTAAGCTACTCACACATGTACAACAGCTACTAAACGTTTGAGAGTAAGCTACTCACACGTGTACAACAGCTACTGTACGTTTGAGAGTAAGCTACTCACACATGTACAACAGCTACTGTACGTTTGAGAGTAAGCTACTCACACATGTACAACAGCTACTAAATACGTTTGAGAGTAAGCTACTCACACATGTACAACAGCTACTAAACATTTGAGAGTAAGCTACACACACATGTACAACAGCTACTAAACGTTTGAGAGTAAGCTACTCACACATGTACAACAGCTACTATACGTTTGAGAGTAAGCTACTCACACATGTACAACAGCTAACAAACGTTTGAGAGTAAGCTACTCACACATGTAAAACAGCTACTAAACGTTTGAGAGTAAGCTACTCACACATGTACAACAGATACTGTACGTTTGAGAGTAAGCTACTCACTCATGTACAACAGCTACTAAACGTTTGAGAGTAAGCTACTCACACATGTACAACAGCTACTATACGTTTGAGAGTAAGCTACTCACACATGTACAACAGCTACTAAACGTTTGAGAGTAAGCTACTCACACATGTACAACAGCTACTATACGTTTGAGAGTAAGATACTCACACATGTACAACAGCTACTATACGTTTGAGGGTAAGCTACTCACACATGTACAACAGCTACTAAACGTTTGAGAGTAAGCTACTCACACATGTACAAGAGCTACTAAACGTTTGAGAGTAAGCTACTCACACATGTACAACAGCTACTGTACGTTTGAGAGTAAGCTACTCACACATGTACAACAGCTACTATACGTTTGAGAGTAAGCTACTCACACATGTACAACAGCTACTGTACGTTTGAGAGTAAGCTACTCACACATGTACAACAGCTACTATACGTTTGAGAGTAAGCTACTCACACATGTACAACAGCTACTAAACGTTTGAGAGTAAGCTACTCACACATGTACAACAGCTACTGTACGTTTGAGAGTAAGCTACTCACACATGTACAACAGCTACTATACGTTTGAGAGTAAGCTACTCACACATGCACAACAGCTACTAAACGTTTGAGAGTAAGCTACTCACACATGTACAACAGCTACTAAACGTTTGAGAGTAAGCTACTCACACATGTACAACAGCTACTGTACGTTTGAGAGTAAGCTACTCACTCATGTACAACAGCTACTAAACGTTTGAGTGTAAGCTACTCACACATGTACAACAGCTACTAAACGTTTGAGAGTAAGTTACTCACACATGTACAACAGCTACTGTACGTTTGAGAGTAAGCTACTCACACATGTACAACAGCTACTAAACGTTTGAGAGTAAGCTACTCACACATGTACAAAAGCTACTGTACGTTTGAGAGTAAGCTACTCAAACATGTACAACAGGTACTACACGTTTGAGGGTAAGCTACTCACACAAGTACAACAGGTACTAAACGTTGAGAGTAAGCTACTGACACATGTACAACAGGTACTAAACGTTTGAGAGTAAGCTACTCACACATGTACAACAGCTACTATACGTTTGAGAGTAAGCTGCTCACACATGTACAACAGCTACTATACGTTTGAGAGTAAGCTACTCACTCATGTACAACAGCTACTAAACGTTTGAGAGTAAGCTACTCACACATGTACAACAGCTACTAAATGTTTGAGAGTAAGCTACTCACACATGTACAACAGCTACTATACGTTTGAGAGTAAGCTACTCAGCTACTAAACGTTTGAGAGTAAGCTACTCACACATGTACAACAGCTACTGTACGTTTGAGATTAACCTATCCACAAATGTACAATTACTATACGTATGAAAGAAAGCTACTCACTCATGTACAACAGCTACTATACGTTTGATAGTAAGCTACCCACACACGTACAACAGCTACTAAACGTTTGAGATTAAGCTACCCACACATGTACAACAGCTACTGTACGTTTGAGATTAACCTATCCACACATGTACAATTGTTATACGTTTGAAAGAAAGGTACTCACTCATGTACAACAGCTACTAAACGTTTGAGAGTAAGCTACCCACACATGTACAACAGCTACTAAACGTTTGAGAGTAAGCTACTCACACATGTACAACAGCTACTAAACGTTTGAGAGTAAGCTACTCACACATGTACAACAGCTACTAAACGTTTGAGTGTAAGCTACTCACACATGTACAACAGCTACTAAACGTTTGAGAGTAAGCTACTCACTCATGTACAACAGCTACTAAACGTTTGAGAGTAAGCTACTCACACATGTACAACAGCTACTAAACGTTTGAGTGTAAGCTACTCACACATGTACAACAGCTACTAAACGTTTGAGTGTAAGCTACTCACACATGTACAACAGCTACTATACGTTTGAGAGTAAACTACTCACTCATGTACAACAGCTACTATACGTTTGAGTGTAAGCTACTCACACATGTACAACAGCTACTATACGTTTAAGGGTAGGCTACTCACATATGTACAACAAATACTATACGTTTAAGAGTAGGCTACTCACTCATGTACAATTACTATACGTTTAAGAGTAGGCTACTCACACATGTACAATTACTATACGTTTAAGAGTAGGCTACTCACACATGTACAACAGCTACTATACGTTTAAGAGTAGGCTACTAACACATGTACAACAATTACTATACGTTTAAGGGTAGGCTACTCACATATGTACAACAATTACTATACGTTTAAGAGTAGGCTAATAACACATGTACAACAATTACTGTACGTTTAAGGGTAGGCTACTCACTAATGTACAACAATTACTATACGTTTAAGAGTAGGCTACTGACACATGTGCAACAATTACTATATGTTTAAGAGTAGGCTACTCACACATGTACAACAGCTACTATACGTTTAAGATTAGGCTACTAACACATGTACAACAATTACTATACGTTTAAGGGTAGGCTACTCACATATGTACAACAATTACTATACGTTTAAGAGTAGGCTAATAACACATGTACAATAATTACTATACGTTTAAGGGTAGGCTACTCACTAATGTACAACAATTACTATACGTTTAAGAGTAGGCTACTGACACATGTACAGCAATTACTATATGTTTAAGAGTAGGCTACTCACACATGTACAACAATTACTATACGTTTAAGAGTAGGCTAATAACACATGTACAATAATTACTATACATTTAAGAGCAGCTACTAACACATGTACAACAATTACTATACGTTTAAGGGTACGCTACTCGCACATGTACAACAGCTACTATACGTTTAAGAGTATGCTACTGACAGATGTACAACAATTACTATGCGTTTAAGAGTAGGCTACTCACACATGTACAACAATTACTATACGTTTTTGAGTAGGCTACTCACTCATTTACAAGAGCTACTATACGTTTAAGAGTAGGCTACTCACTCATGTACAACAATTACTATACGTTTAAGAGTAGGCTACTCACTCATGTACAACAGCTACTATACGTTTAAGAGTAGGCTACTCACTCATATACAACAATTACTATTTGTTTAAGAGTAGGCTACTCACACATATACAATAATTACTATACGTTTAAGAGTAGGCTACTCACTCATGTACAACAGCTATAAAACGTTTAAGAGTAGGCTACTCACTAATGTACAACAATTACTATACGTTTAAGAGTAGGCTACTCACTCATGTACAACAATTACTATATGTTTAAGAGTAGGCTACTCACTCATATACAACAATTAGTATTTGTTTAAGAGCAGGCCACTCACTCATATACAACAGCTACTATACGTTTAAGAGTAGGCTACTCGATCATATACAACAATTACAGTTTGTTTAAGAGTAAGCTACTCACACATATACAACAATTACTATACGTTTAACAGTAGGCTACTCACACATATACAACAATTACTATACGTTTAAGAGTAGGCTACTCATTCATATACAACAATTACTATTTGTTTAAGAGAAGGCCACTCACTCATGTACAACAGCCTCTATACGTTTAAGAGTAGGCTACTCACTCATATACAACAATTACTATTTGTTTAAGAGTAGGCTACGCACACATATACAACAATTACTATACGTTTAAGAGTAGGCTACTCACACATGTACAACAGCTACTAAACGTTTGATAGTAAGCTACTCACAAATGTACAACAGCTACTAAACGTTTCAGAGTAAGCTACTCACACATGTACAACAGCTACTATACGTTTGAGAGTAAGCTACTCACACATGTGCAACAGCTACTAAACGTTTGAGAGTAAACTACTCACACATGTACAACAGCTACTAAACGTTTGAGAGTAAGCTACTCACACGTGTACAACAGCTACTGTACGTTTGGGAGTAAGCTACTCACACATGTACAACAGCTACTATACGTTTGAGAGTAAGCTACTCACACATGTACAACAGCTACTGTACGTTTGAGAGTAAGCTACTCACACATGTACAACAGCTACTAAATACGTTTGAGAGTAAGCTACTCACACATGTACAACAGCTACTAAACATTTGAGAGTAAGCTACACACACATGTACAACAGCTACTAAACGTTTGAGAGTAAGCTACTCACACATGTACAACAGCTACTATACGTTTGAGAGTAAGCTACTCACACATGTACAACAGCTACTAAACGTTTGAGAGTAAGCTACTCACACATGTAAAACAGCTACTAAACGTTTGAGAGTAAGCTACTCACACATGTACAACAGATACTGTACGTTTGAGAGTAAGCTACTCACTCATGTACAACAGCTACTAAACGTTTGAGAGTAAGCTACTCACACATGTACAACAGCTACTATACGTTTGAGAGTAAGCTACTCACACATGTACAACAGCTACTTAACGTTTGAGAGTAAGCTACTCACACATGTACAACAGCTACTAAACGTTTGAGTGTAAGCTACTCACACATGTACAACAGCTACTAAACGTTTGAGAGTAAGCTACTCACACATGTACAACAGATACTATACGTTTGAGAGTAAACTACTCACACATGTACAACAGCTACTAAACGTTTGAGAGTAAGCTACTCACACATGTACAACAGCTACTAAACGTTTGAGAGTAAGCTACTCACACATGTACAACAGCTACTATACGTTTGAGAGTAAGCTACTCACACATGTACAACAGCTACTGTACGTTTGAGAGTAAGCTACTCACACATGTACAACAGCTACTGTACGTTTGAGAGTAAGCTACTCACACATGTACAACAGCTACTGTACTTTTGAGAGTAAGCTACTCACACATGTACAACAGCTACTGTACGTTTGAGAGTAAGCTACTCACACATGTACAACAGCTACTGTACTTTTGAGAGTAAGCTACTCACACATGTACAACAGCTAGTATACGTTTGAGAGTAAGCTGCTCACACATGTACAACAGCTAGTAAACGTTTGATAGTAAGCTACTCACAAATGTACAACAGCTACTAAACGTTTGAGAGTAAGCTACTCACACATGTACAACAGCTACTATACGTTTGAGAGTAAGCTACTCACACATGTGCAACAGCTACTAAACGTTTGAGTGTAAGCTACTCACACATGTACAACAGCTACTAAACGTTTGAGAGTAAGCTACTCACACATGTACAACAGCTACTAAACGTTTGAGTGTAAGCTACTCACACATGTACAACAGCTACTAAACATTTGAGAGTAAGCTACTCACTCATGTACAAAAGCTACTAAACGTTTGAGAGTAAGTTACTAACACATGTATAACAGCTACTATACGTTTGAGAGTAAACTACTCACTTATGTACAACAGCTACTAAACGTTTGAGTGTAAGCTACTCACACATGTACAACAGCTACTATACGTTTAAGGGTAGGCTACTCACATATGTACAACAATTACTATACGTTTAAGAGTAGGCTACTCACTCATGTACCATAACTATACGCTTAAGAGTAGGCTACTCACAAATGTACAATTACTATACGTTTAAGAGTAGGCTACTCACACATGTACAACAGCTACTATACGTTTAAGAGTAGGCTACTAACACATGTACAACAATTACTATACGTTTAAGGGTAGGCTACTCACATATGTACAACAATTACTATACGTTTAAGAGTAGGCTACTGACACATGTACAACAATTACTATACGTTTATGAGTAGGCTACTCACACATGTATATCAATTACTATACGTTTAAGAGTAGGCTAATAACACATGTACAATAATTACTATACATTTAAGAGAAGCTGCTAACTCATGTACAACAATTACTATACGTTTAAGGGTACGCTACTCACACATGTACAACAGGTACTATACGTTTAAGAGTATGCTACTGACAGATGTACAACAATTACTATGCGTTTAAGAGTAGGCTACTCACACATGTACAACAATTACTATACGTTTATGAGTAGGCTACTCACTCATGTACAAGAGCTACTATACGTTTAAGAGTAGGCTACTCACTCATGTACAACAATTACTATACGTTTAAGAGTATGCTACTCACTCATATACAACAATTACTATTTGTTTAAGAGTAGGCTACTCACACATATACAATAATTACTATACGTTTAAGAGTAGGCTACTCACTCATGTACAACAGCTACTATAGTTTTAAGAGTAGGCTACTCACTAATGTACAACAATTACTATACGTTTAAGAGTAGGCTACTCACTCATGTACAACAATTACTATATGTTTAAGAGTAGGCTACTCACTCATATACAACAATTAGTATTTGTTTAAGAGCAGGCCACTCACTCATATACAACAGCTACTATACGTTTAAGAGTAGGCTACTCACTCATATACAACAATTACAGTTTGTTTAAGAGTAAGCTACTCACACATATACAACAATTACTATACGTTTAAGAGTAGGCTACTCACACATATACAACAATTACTATACGTTTAAGAGTAGGCTACTCATTCATATACAACAATTACTATTTGTTTAAGAGCAGGCCACTCACTCATGTACAACAGCTACTATACGTTTAAGAGTAGGCTACTCACTCATATACAACCATTACTATTTGTTTAAGAGTAGGCTACGCACACATATACAACAATTACTATACGTTTAAGAGTAGGCTACTCACACATGTACAACAGCTACTAAACGTTTGAGAGTAAGCTACTCTCACATGTACAACAGCTACTATACGTTTGAGAGTAAGCTACTCACACATGTACAACAGCTACTATACGTTTGAGAGTAGGCTAATAACACATGTACAATAATTACTATACATTTAAGAGAAGCTGCTAACACATGTACAACAATTACTATACGTTTAAGGGTACGCTACTCACACATGTACAACAGGTACTATACGTTTAAGAGTATGCTACTGACAGATGTACATCAATTATTATGCGTTTAAGAGTAGGCTACTCACACATATACAACAATTACTATACGTTTAAGAGTAGGCTACTCATTCATATACAACAATTACTATTTGTTTAAGAGCAGGCCACTCACTCATGTACAACAGCTACTATACGTTTAAGAGTAGGCTACTCACTCATATACAACAATTACTATTTGTTTAAGAGTAGGCTACGCACACATATACAACAATTACTATACGTTTAAGAGTAGGCTACTCACACATGTACAACAGCTACTAAACGTTTGAGAGTAAGCTACTCTCACATGTACAAAAGCTACTATACGATTGAGAGTAAGCTACTCACACATGTACAACAGCTACTATACGTTTGAGAGTAGGCTAATAACACATGTACAATAATTACTATACATTTAAGAGAAGCTGCTAACACATGTACAACAATTACTATACGTTTAAGGGTACGCTACTCACACATGTACAACAGGTACTATACGTTTAAGAGTATGCTACTGACAGATGTACAACAATTATTATGTGTTTAAGAGTAGGCTACTCACACATGTACAACAATTACTATACGTTTATGAGTAGGCTACTCACTCATGTACAAGAGCTACTATACGTTTAAGAGTAGGTTACTCACTCATGTACAACAATTACTATACGTTTAAGAGTAGGCTACTCACTCATATACAACAGCTACTATACGTTTAAGAGTAGGCTACTCACTCATATACAACAATTACTATTTGTTTAAGAGTAGGCTACTCACACGTATACAATAATTACTATACGTTTAAGAGTAGGCTACTCACACATGTAGAAGAATTTCTTTACGTTTGAAAGTAAGCTCCTCACATATGTACAACAATTACTTTACGTTTGAAAGTAAGCTCCTCACATATGTACAACAATTACTTTACGTTTGAAAGAAAGCTCCTCACACATGTACAACAATTACTTTACGTTTGAGAGTAAGCTATCCACACATGTACAACAATTACTTTACGTTTGAGAGTAAGCTACTTACTCATGTACAACAGCTACTAAACGTTTGAGAGTAAGCTACTCACACATGTACAACAGCTACTAAACGTTTGAGAGTAAGCTACTCACTCATGTACAACAGCTACTAAACGTTTGAAAGAAAGCTACTTATTCATGTACAACAGCTACTGTACGTTTGAGAGTAAGCTACTCACACATGTACAACAGCTACTAAACGTTTGAGAGTAAGCTACTCACTCATGTACAACAGCTAATAAACGTTTGAGAGTAAGCTACTCACACATGTACAACAGCTACTAAACGTTTGAGAGTAAGCTACTCACACATGTACAACAGCTACTATACGTTTGAGAGTAAGCTACTCACACATGTACAACAGCTACTAAACGTTTGAGAGAAAGCTACTCACACATGTACAACAGCTACTAAACGTTTGAGAGTAAGCTACTCTCACATGTACAACAGATACTGTACGTTTGAGAGCAAGCTACTCACTCATGTACAACAGCTACTAAACGTTTGAGAGTAAGCTACTCACACATGTACAACAGCTACTATACGTTTGAGAGTAAGCTACTCACACATGTACAACAGCTACTATACGTTTGAGAGTAAGCTACTCACACATGTACAACAGCTACTAAACGTTTGAGTGTAAGCTACTCACACATGTACAACAGCTACTAAACGTTTGAGAGTAAGTTACTCACACATGTACAACAGCTACTATACGTTTGAGAGTAAGATACTCACACATGTACAACAGCTACTAAAGGTTTGAGGGTAAGCTACTCACACATGTTCAACAGCTACTAAACGTTTGAGAGTAAGCTACTCACACATGTACAAGAGCTACTAAACGTTTGAGAGTAAGCTACTCACACATGTACAACAGCTACTGTACGTTTGAGAGTAAGCTACTCACACATGTACAACAGCTACTATACGTTTGAGAGTAAGCTACTCACACATGTACAACAGCTACTGTACGTTTGAGAGTAAGCTACTCACACATGTACAACAGCTACTATACGTTTGAGAGTAAGCTACTCACACATGTACAACAGCTACTAAACGTTTGAGAGTAAGCTACTCACACATGTACAACAGCTACTGTACGTTTGAGAGTAAGCTACTCACACATGTACAACAGCTACTATACGTTTGAGCGTAAGCTACTCACACATGCACAACAGCTACTAAACGTTTGAGAGTAAGCTACTCACACATGTACAACAGCTACTAAACGTTTGAGAGTAAGCTACTCACACATGTACAACAGCTACTGTACGTTTGAGTGTAAGCTACTCACTAATGTACAACAGCTACTAAACGTTTGAGTGTAAGCTACTCACACATGTACAACAGCTACTAAACGTTTGAGAGTAAGTTACTCACACATGTACAACAGCTACTGTACGTTTGAGAGTAAGCTACTCACACATGTACAACAGCTACTAAACGTTTGAGAGTAAGCTACTCACACATGTACAAAAGCTACTGTACGTTTGAGAGTAAGCTACTCAAACATGTACAACAGGTACTACACGTTTGAGGGTAAGCTACTCACACAAGTACAACAGGTACTAAACGTTGAGAGTAAGCTACTGACACATGTACAACAGGTACTAAACGTTTGAGAGTAAGCTACTCACACATGTACAACAGCTACTATACGTTTGAGAGTAAGCTGCTCACACATGTACAACAGCTACTATACGTTTGAGAGTAAGCTACTCACTCATGTACAACAGCTACTAAACGTTTGAGAGTAAGCTACTCACACATGTACAACAGCTACTAAATGTTTGAGAGTAAGCTACTCACACATGTACAACAGCTACTATACGTTTGAGAGTAAGCTACTCACACATGTACAACAGCTACTAAACTTTTGAGAGTAAGCTACTTACACATGTACAACAGCTACTAAACCTTTGAGAGTAAGCTACTCACACATGTACAACAGCTACTAAACATTTGAGAGTAAGCTACTCACACATGTACAACAGCTACTAAACGTTTGAGAGTAAGCTACTCACATATGTACAACAGCTACTATACGTTTGAGAGTAAGCTACTCACTCATATACAACAGCTACTAAACGTTTGAGAGTAAGCTACTCACACATGTACAACAGCTACTATACGTTTGAGATTAACCTATCCACAAATGTGCAATTACTATACGTATGAAAGAAAGCTACTCACTCATGTACAACAGCTACTATACGTTTGATAGTAAGCTACCCACACACGTACAACAGCTACTAAACGTTTGAGATTAAGCTACCCACACATGTACAACAGCTACTGTACGTTTGAGATTAACCTATCCACACATGTACAATTGCTATACGTTTGAAAGAAAGGTACTCACTCATGTACAACAGCTACTAAACGTTTGAGAGTAAGCTACCCACACATGTACAACAGCTACTAAACGTTTGAGAGTAAGCTACTCACACATGTACAACAGCTACTAAACGTTTGAGAGTAAGCTACTCACACATGTACAACAGCTACTAAACGTTTGAGTGTAAGCTACTCACACATGTACAACAGCTACTAAACGTTTGAGAGTAAGCTACTCACTCATGTACAACAGCTACTAAACGTTTGAGAGTAAGCTACTCACACATGTACAACAGCTACTAAACGGTTGAGTGTAAGCTACTCACACATGTACAACAGCTACTAAACGTTTGAGTGTAAGCTACTCACACATGTACAACAGCTACTATACGTTTGAGAGTAAACTACTCACTCATGTACAACAGCTACTAAACGTTTGAGTGTAAGCTACTCACACATGTACAACAGCTACTATACGTTTAAGGGTAGGCTACTCACATATGTACAACAAATAGTATACGTTTAAGAGTAGGCAACTCACTCATGTACAATTACTATACGTTTAAGAGTAGGCTACTCACACATGTACAATTACTATACGTTTAAGAGTAGGCTACTCACACATGTACAACAGCTACTATACGTTTAAGAGTAGGCTACTAACACATGTACAACAATTACTATACGTTTAAGAGTAGGCTACTCACATATGTACAACAATTACTATACGTTTAAGAGTAGGCTAATAACACATGTACAACAATTACTGTACGTTTAAGGGTAGGCTACTCACTAATGTACAACAATTACTATACGTTTAAGAGTAGGCTACTGACACATGTACAACAATTACTATATGTTTAAGAGTAGGCTACTCACACATGTACAACAGCTACTATACGTTTAAGATTAGGCTACTAACACATGTACAACAATTACTATACGTTTAAGGGTAGGCTACTCACATATGTACAACAATTACTATACGTTTAAGAGTAGGCTAATAACACATGTACAACAGCTACTATACGTTTGAGAGTAAGCTACTCACACATGTACAACAGCTACTGTACGTTTGAGAGTAAGCTACTCACTCATGTACAACAGCTACTAAACGTTTGAGTGTAAGCTACTCACACATGTACAACAGCTACTAAACGTTTGAGAGTAAGTTACTCACACATGTACAACAGCTACTGTACGTTTGAGAGTAAGCTACTCACACATGTACAACAGCTACTAAACGTTTGAGAGTAAGCTACTCACACATGTACAAAAGCTACTGTACGTTTGAGAGTAAGCTACTCAAACATGTACAACAGGTACTACACGTTTGAGGGTAAGCTACTCACACAAGTACAACAGGTACTAAACGTTGAGAGTAAGCTACTGACACATGTACAACAGGTACTAAACGTTTGAGAGTAAGCTACTCACACATGTACAACAGCTACTATACGTTTGAGAGTAAGCTGCTCACACATGTACAACAGCTACTATACGTTTGAGAGTAAGCTACTCACTCATGTACAACAGCTACTAAACGTTTGAGAGTAAGCTACTCACACATGTACAACAGCTACTAAATGTTTGAGAGTAAGCTACTCACACATGTACAACAGCTACTATACGTTTGAGAGTAAGCTACTCAGCTACTAAACGTTTGAGAGTAAGCTACTCACACATGTACAACAGCTACTGTACGTTTGAGATTAACCTATCCACAAATGTACAATTACTATACGTATGAAAGAAAGCTACTCACTCATGTACAACAGCTACTATACGTTTGATAGTAAGCTACCCACACACGTACAACAGCTACTAAACGTTTGAGATTAAGCTACCCACACATGTACAACAGCTACTGTACGTTTGAGATTAACCTATCCACACATGTACAATTGTTATACGTTTGAAAGAAAGGTACTCACTCATGTACAACAGCTACTAAACGTTTGAGAGTAAGCTACCCACACATGTACAACAGCTACTAAACGTTTGAGAGTAAGCTACTCACACATGTACAACAGCTACTAAACGTTTGAGAGTAAGCTACTCACACATGTACAACAGCTACTAAACGTTTGAGTGTAAGCTACTCACACATGTACAACAGCTACTAAACGTTTGAGAGTAAGCTACTCACTCATGTACAACAGCTACTAAACGTTTGAGAGTAAGCTACTCACACATGTACAACAGCTACTAAACGTTTGAGTGTAAGCTACTCACACATGTACAACAGCTACTAAACGTTTGAGTGTAAGCTACTCACACATGTACAACAGCTACTATACGTTTGAGAGTAAACTACTCACTCATGTACAACAGCTACTATACGTTTGAGTGTAAGCTACTCACACATGTACAACAGCTACTATACGTTTAAGGGTAGGCTACTCACATATGTACAACAAATACTATACGTTTAAGAGTAGGCTACTCACTCATGTACAATTACTATACGTTTAAGAGTAGGCTACTCACACATGTACAATTACTATACGTTTAAGAGTAGGCTACTCACACATGTACAACAGCTACTATACGTTTAAGAGTAGGCTACTAACACATGTACAACAATTACTATACGTTTAAGGGTAGGCTACTCACATATGTACAACAATTACTATACGTTTAAGAGTAGGCTAATAACACATGTACAACAATTACTGTACGTTTAAGGGTAGGCTACTCACTAATGTACAACAATTACTATACGTTTAAGAGTAGGCTACTGACACATGTGCAACAATTACTATATGTTTAAGAGTAGGCTACTCACACATGTACAACAGCTACTATACGTTTAAGATTAGGCTACTAACACATGTACAACAATTACTATACGTTTAAGGGTAGGCTACTCACATATGTACAACAATTACTATACGTTTAAGAGTAGGCTAATAACACATGTACAATAATTACTATACGTTTAAGGGTAGGCTACTCACTAATGTACAACAATTACTATACGTTTAAGAGTAGGCTACTGACACATGTACAACAATTACTATATGTTTAAGAGTAGGCTACTCACACATGTACAACAATTACTATACGTTTAAGAGTAGGCTAATAACACATGTACAATAATTACTATACATTTAAGAGCAGCTACTAACACATGTACAACAATTACTATACGTTTAAGGGTACGCTACTCGCACATGTACAACAGCTACTATACGTTTAAGAGTATGCTACTGACAGATGTACAACAATTACTATGCGTTTAAGAGTAGGCTACTCACACATGTACAACAATTACTATACGTTTTTGAGTAGGCTACTCACTCATTTACAAGAGCTACTATAAGTTTAAGAGTAGGCTACTCACTCATGTACAACAATTACTATACGTTTAAGAGTAGGCTACTCACTCATGTACAACAGCTACTATACGTTTAAGAGTAGGCTACTCACTCATATACAACAATTACTATTTGTTTAAGAGTAGGCTACTCACACATATACAATAATTACTATACGTTTAAGAGTAGGCTACTCACTCATGTACAACAGCTATAAAACGTTTAAGAGTAGGCTACTCACTAATGTACAACAATTACTATACGTTTAAGAGTAGGCTACTCACTCATGTACAACAATTACTATATGTTTAAGAGTAGGCTACTCACTCATATACAACAATTAGTATTTGTTTAAGAGCAGGCCACTCACTCATATACAACAGCTACTATACGTTTAAGAGTAGGCTACTCGATCATATACAACAATTACAGTTTGTTTAAGAGTAAGCTACTCACACATATACAACAATTACTATACGTTTAACAGTAGGCTACTCACACATATACAACAATTACTATACGTTTAAGGGTAGGCTACTCATTCATATACAACAATTACTATTTGTTTAAGAGAAGGCCACTCACTCATGTACAACAGCCTCTATACGTTTAAGAGTAGGCTACTCACTCATATACAACAATTACTATTTGTTTAAGAGTAGGCTACGCACACATATACAACAATTACTATACGTTTAAGAGTAGGCTACTCACACATGTACAACAGCTACTAAACGTTTGATAGTAAGCTACTCACAAATGTACAACAGCTACTAAACGTTTCAGAGTAAGCTACTCACACATGTACAACAGCTACTATACGTTTGAGAGTAAGCTACTCACACATGTGCAACAGCTACTAAACGTTTGAGAGTAAACTACTCACACATGTACAACAGCTACTAAACGTTTGAGAGTAAGCTACTCACACGTGTACAACAGCTACTGTACGTTTGGGAGTAAGCTACTCACACATGTACAACAGCTACTATACGTTTGAGAGTAAGCTACTCACACATGTACAACAGCTACTATACGTTTGAGAGTAAGCTACTCACACATGTACAACAGCTACTAAATACGTTTGAGAGTAAGCTACTCACACATGTACAACAGCTACTAAACATTTGAGAGTAAGCTACACACACATGTACAACAGCTACTAAACGTTTGAGAGTAAGCTACTCACACATGTACAACAGCTACTATACGTTTGAGAGTAAGCTACTCACACATGTACAACAGCTACTAAACGTTTGAGAGTAAGCTACTCACACATGTAAAACAGCTACTAAACGTTTGAGAGTAAGCTACTCACACATGTACAACAGATACTGTACGTTTGAGAGTAAGCTACTCACTCATGTACAACAGCTACTAAACGTTTGAGAGTAAGCTACTCACACATGTACAACAGCTACTATACGTTTGAGAGTAAGCTACTCACACATGTACAACAGCTACTTAACGTTTGAGAGTAAGCTACTCACACATGTACAACAGCTACTAAACGTTTGAGTGTAAGCTACTCACACATGTACAACAGCTACTAAACGTTTGAGAGTAAGCTACTCACACATGTACAACAGATACTATACGTTTGAGAGTAAACTACTCACACATGTACAACAGCTACTAAACGTTTGAGAGTAAGCTACTCACACATGTACAACAGCTACTAAACGTTTGAGAGTAAGCTACTCACACATGTACAACAGCTACTATACGTTTGAGAGTAAGCTACTCACACATGTACAACAGCTACTGTACGTTTGAGAGTAAGCTACTCACACATGTACAACAGCTACTGTACGTTTGAGAGTAAGCTACTCACACATGTACAACAGCTACTGTACTTTTGAGAGTAAGCTACTCACACATGTACAACAGCTAGTATACGTTTGAGAGTAAGCTGCTCACACATGTACAACAGCTAGTAAACGTTTGATAGTAAGCTACTCACAAATGTACAACAGCTACTAAACGTTTGAGAGTAAGCTACTCACACATGTACAACAGCTACTATACGTTTGAGAGTAAGCTACTCACACATGTGCAACAGCTACTAAACGTTTGAGTGTAAGCTACTCACACATGTACAACAGCTACTAAACGTTTGAGAGTAAGCTACTCACACATGTACAACAGCTACTAAACGTTTGAGTGTAAGCTACTCACACATGTACAACAGCTACTAAACATTTGAGAGTAAGCTACTCACTCATGTACAAAAGCTACTAAACGTTTGAGAGTAAGTTACTAACACATGTATAACAGCTACTATACGTTTGAGAGTAAACTACTCACTTATGTACAACAGCTACTAAACGTTTGAGTGTAAGCTACTCACACATGTACAACAGCTACTATACGTTTAAGGGTAGGCTACTCACATATGTACAACAATTACTATACGTTTAAGAGTAGGCTACTCACTCATGTACCATAACTATACGCTTAAGAGTAGGCTACTCACAAATGTACAATTACTATACGTTTAAGAGTAGGCTACTCACACATGTACAACAGCTACTATACGTTTAAGAGTAGGCTACTAACACATGTACAACAATTACTATACGTTTAAGGGTAGGCTACTCACATATGTACAACAATTACTATACGTTTAAGAGTAGGCTACTGACACATGTACAACAATTACTATACGTTTATGAGTAGGCTACTCACACATGTATATCAATTACTATACGTTTAAGAGTAGGCTAATAACACATGTACAATAATTACTATACATTTAAGAGAAGCTGCTAACTCATGTACAACAATTACTATACGTTTAAGGGTACGCTACTCACACATGTACAACAGGTACTATACGTTTAAGAGTATGCTACTGACAGATGTACAACAATTACTATGCGTTTAAGAGTAGGCTACTCACACATGTACAACAATTACTATACGTTTATGAGTAGGCTACTCACTCATGTACAAGAGCTACTATACGTTTAAGAGTAGGCTACTCACTCATGTACAAAAATTACTATACGTTTAAGAGTATGCTACTCACTCATATACAACAATTACTATTTGTTTAAGAGTAGGCTACTCACACATATACAATAATTACTATACGTTTAAGAGTAGGCTACTCACTCATGTACAACAGCTACTATAGTTTTAAGAGTAGGCTACTCACTAATGTACAACAATTACTATACGTTTAAGAGTAGGCTACTCACTCATGTACAACAATTACTATATGTTTAAGAGTAGGCTACTCACTCATATACAACAATTAGTATTTGTTTAAGAGCAGGCCACTCACTCATATACAACAGCTACTATACGTTTAAGAGTAGGCTACTCACTCATATACAACAATTACAGTTTGTTTAAGAGTAAGCTACTCACACATATACAACAATTACTATACGTTTAAGAGTAGGCTACTCACACATATACAACAATTACTATACGTTTAAGAGTAGGCTACTCATTCATATACAACAATTACTATTTGTTTAAGAGCAGGCCACTCACTCATGTACAACAGCTACTATACGTTTAAGAGTAGGCTACTCACTCATATACAACCATTACTATTTGTTTAAGAGTAGGCTACGCACACATATACAACAATTACTATACGTTTAAGAGTAGGCTACTCACACATGTACAACAGCTACTAAACGTTTGAGAGTAAGCTACTCTCACATGTACAACAGCTACTATACGTTTGAGAGTAAGCTACTCACACATGTACAACAGCTACTATACGTTTGAGAGTAGGCTAATAACACATGTACAATAATTACTATACATTTAAGAGAAGCTGCTAACACATGTACAACAATTACTATACGTTTAAGGGTACGCTACTCACACATGTACAACAGGTACTATACGTTTAAGAGTATGCTACTGACAGATGTACATCAATTATTATGCGTTTAAGAGTAGGCTACTCACACATATACAACAATTACTATACGTTTAAGAGTAGGCTACTCATTCATATACAACAATTACTATTTGTTTAAGAGCAGGCCACTCACTCATGTACAACAGCTACTATACGTTTAAGAGTAGGCTACTCACTCATATACAACAATTACTATTTGTTTAAGAGTAGGCTACGCACACATATACAACAATTACTATACGTTTAAGAGTAGGCTACTCACACATGTACAACAGCTACTAAACGTTTGAGAGTAAGCTACTCTCACATGTACAAAAGCTACTATACGATTGAGAGTAAGCTACTCACACATGTACAACAGCTACTATACGTTTGAGAGTAGGCTAATAACACATGTACAATAATTACTATACATTTAAGAGAAGCTGCTAACACATGTACAACAATTACTATACGTTTAAGGGTACGCTACTCACACATGTACAACAGGTACTATACGTTTAAGAGTATGCTACTGACAGATGTACAACAATTATTATGTGTTTAAGAGTAGGCTACTCACACATGTACAACAATTACTATACGTTTATGAGTAGGCTACTCACTCATGTACAAGAGCTACTATACGTTTAAGAGTAGGTTACTCACTCATGTACAACAATTACTATACGTTTAAGAGTAGGCTACTCACTCATATACAACAGCTACTATACGTTTAAGAGTAGGCTACTCACTCATATACAACAATTACTATTTGTTTAAGAGTAGGCTACTCACACGTATACAATAATTACTATACGTTTAAGAGTAGGCTACTCACACATGTAGAAGAATTTCTTTACGTTTGAAAGTAAGCTCCTCACATATGTACAACAATTACTTTACGTTTGAAAGTAAGCTCCTCACATATGTACAACAATTACTTTACGTTTGAAAGAAAGCTCCTCACACATGTACAACAATTACTTTACGTTTGAGAGTAAGCTATCCACACATGTACAACAATTACTTTACGTTTGAGAGTAAGCTACTTACTCATGTACAACAGCTACTAAACGTTTGAGAGTAAGCTACTCACACATGTACAACAGCTACTAAACGTTTGAGAGTAAGCTACTCACTCATGTACAACAGCTACTAAACGTTTGAAAGAAAGCTACTCATTCATGTACAACAGCTACTGTACGTTTGAGAGTAAGCTACTCACACATGTACAACAGCTACTAAACGTTTGAGAGTAAGCTACTCACTCATGTACAACAGCTAATAAACGTTTGAGAGTAAGCTACTCACACATGTACAACAGCTACTAAACGTTTGAGAGTAAGCTACTCACACATGTACAACAGCTACTATACGTTTGAGAGTAAGCTACTCACACATGTACAACAGCTACTAAACGTTTGAGAGAAAGCTACTCACACATGTACAACAGCTACTAAACGTTTGAGAGTAAGCTACTCTCACATGTACAACAGATACTGTACGTTTGAGAGCAAGCTACTCACTCATGTACAACAGCTACTAAACGTTTGAGAGTAAGCTACTCACACATGTACAACAGCTACTATACGTTTGAGAGTAAGCTACTCACACATGTACAACAGCTACTATACGTTTGAGAGTAAGCTACTCACACATGTACAACAGCTACTAAACGTTTGAGTGTAAGCTACTCACACATGTACAACAGCTACTAAACGTTTGAGAGTAAGTTACTCACACATGTACAACAGCTACTATACGTTTGAGAGTAAGATACTCACACATGTACAACAGCTACTAAAGGTTTGAGGGTAAGCTACTCACACATGTTCAACAGCTACTAAACGTTTGAGAGTAAGCTACTCACACATGTACAAGAGCTACTAAACGTTTGAGAGTAAGCTACTCACACATGTACAACAGCTACTGTACGTTTGAGAGTAAGCTACTCACACATGTACAACAGCTACTATACGTTTGAGAGTAAGCTACTCACACATGTACAACAGCTACTGTACGTTTGAGAGTAAGCTACTCACACATGTACAACAGCTACTATACGTTTGAGAGTAAGCTACTCACACATGTACAACAGCTACTAAACGTTTGAGAGTAAGCTACTCACACATGTACAACAGCTACTGTACGTTTGAGAGTAAGCTACTCACACATGTACAACAGCTACTATACGTTTGAGCGTAAGCTACTCACACATGCACAACAGCTACTAAACGTTTGAGAGTAAGCTACTCACACATGTACAACAGCTACTAAACGTTTGAGAGTAAGCTACTCACACATGTACAACAGCTACTGTACGTTTGAGTGTAAGCTACTCACTAATGTACAACAGCTACTAAACGTTTGAGTGTAAGCTACTCACACATGTACAACAGCTACTAAACGTTTGAGAGTAAGTTACTCACACATGTACAACAGCTACTGTACGTTTGAGAGTAAGCTACTCACACATGTACAACAGCTACTAAACGTTTGAGAGTAAGCTACTCACACATGTACAAAAGCTACTGTACGTTTGAGAGTAAGCTACTCAAACATGTACAACAGGTACTACACGTTTGAGGGTAAGCTACTCACACAAGTACAACAGGTACTAAACGTTGAGAGTAAGCTACTGACACATGTACAACAGGTACTAAACGTTTGAGAGTAAGCTACTCACACATGTACAACAGCTACTATACGTTTGAGAGTAAGCTGCTCACACATGTACAACAGCTACTATACGTTTGAGAGTAAGCTACTCACTCATGTACAACAGCTACTAAACGTTTGAGAGTAAGCTACTCACACATGTACAACAGCTACTAAATGTTTGAGAGTAAGCTACTCACACATGTACAACAGCTACTATACGTTTGAGAGTAAGCTACTCACACATGTACAACAGCTACTAAACTTTTGAGAGTAAGCTACTTACACATGTACAACAGCTACTAAACCTTTGAGAGTAAGCTACTCACACATGTACAACAGCTACTAAACATTTGAGAGTAAGCTACTCACACATGTACAACAGCTACTAAACGTTTGAGAGTAAGCTACTCACATATGTACAACAGCTACTATACGTTTGAGAGTAAGCTACTCACTCATATACAACAGCTACTAAACGTTTGAGAGTAAGCTACTCACACATGTACAACAGCTACTATACGTTTGAGATTAACCTATCCACAAATGTACAATTACTATACGTATGAAAGAAAGCTACTCACTCATGTACAACAGCTACTATACGTTTGATAGTAAGCTACCCACACACGTACAACAGCTACTAAACGTTTGAGATTAAGCTACCCACACATGTACAACAGCTACTGTACGTTTGAGATTAACCTATCCACACATGTACAATTGCTATACGTTTGAAAGAAAGGTACTCACTCATGTACAACAGCTACTAAACGTTTGAGAGTAAGCTACCCACACATGTACAACAGCTACTAAACGTTTGAGAGTAAGCTACTCACACATGTACAACAGCTACTAAACGTTTGAGAGTAAGCTACTCACACATGTACAACAGCTACTAAACGTTTGAGTGTAAGCTACTCACACATGTACAACAGCTACTAAACGTTTGAGAGTAAGCTACTCACTCATGTACAACAGCTACTAAACGTTTGAGAGTAAGCTACTCACACATGTACAACAGCTACTAAACGGTTGAGTGTAAGCTACTCACACATGTACAACAGCTACTAAACGTTTGAGTGTAAGCTACTCACACATGTACAACAGCTACTATACGTTTGAGAGTAAACTACTCACTCATGTACAACAGCTACTAAACGTTTGAGTGTAAGCTACTCACACATGTACAACAGCTACTATACGTTTAAGGGTAGGCTACTCACATATGTACAACAAATAGTATACGTTTAAGAGTAGGCAACTCACTCATGTACAATTACTATACGTTTAAGAGTAGGCTACTCACACATGTACAATTACTATACGTTTAAGAGTAGGCTACTCACACATGTACAACAGCTACTATACGTTTAAGAGTAGGCTACTAACACATGTACAACAATTACTATACGTTTAAGAGTAGGCTACTCACATATGTACAACAATTACTATACGTTTAAGAGTAGGCTAATAACACATGTACAACAATTACTGTACGTTTAAGGGTAGGCTACTCACTAATGTACAACAATTACTATACGTTTAAGAGTAGGCTACTGACACATGTACAACAATTACTATATGTTTAAGAGTAGGCTACTCACACATGTACAACAGCTACTATACGTTTAAGATTAGGCTACTAACACATGTACAACAATTACTATACGTTTAAGGGTAGGCTACTCACATATGTACAACAATTACTATACGTTTAAGAGTAGGCTAATAACACATGTACAACAGCTACTATACGTTTGAGAGTAAGCTACTCACACATGTACAACAGCTACTAAACGTTTGAGAGTAAGCTACTCACACATGTAAAACAGCTACTAAACGTTTGAGAGTAAGCTACTCACACATGTACAACAGATACTGTACGTTTGAGAGTAAGCTACTCACACATGTACAACAGCTACTATACGTTTGAGAGTAAACTACTCACACATGTACAACAGCTACTAAACGTTTGAGAGTAAGCTACTCACACATGTACAACAGCTACTAAACGTTTGAGAGTAAGCTACTCACACATGTACAACATCTACTGTACGTTTGAGAGTAAGCTACTCACACATGTACAACAGCTACTATACGTTTGAGAGTAAGCTACTCACACATGTACAACAGCTACTGTACGTTTGAGAGTAAGCTACTCACACATGTACAACAGCTACTGTACGTTTGAGAGTAAGCTACTCACACATGTACAACAGCTACTGTACGTTTGAGAGTAAGCTACTCACACATGTACAACAGCTAGTATACGTTTGAGAGTAAGCTGCTCACACATGTACAACAGCTAGTAAACGTTTGATAGTAAGCTACTCACAAACGTACAACAGCTACTAAACGTTTGAGAGTAAGCTACTCACACATGTACAACAGCTACTATACGTTTGAGAGTAAGCTACTCACACATGTGCAACAGCTACTAAACGTTTGAGAGTAAGCTACTCACACATGTACAACAGCTAATAAACGTTTGAGAGTAAGCTACTCACACATGTACAACAGCTACTAAACGTTTGAGAGTAAGCTACTCACACGTGTACAACAGCTACTGTACGTTTGAGAGTAAGCTACTCACACATGTACAACAGCTACTATACGTTTGAGAGTAAGCTACTCACACATGTACAACAGCTACTGTACGTTTGAGAGTAAGCTACTCACACATGTACAACAGCTACTATACGTTTGAGAGTAAGCTACTCACACATGTACAACAGCTACTAAACGTTTGAGAGTAAGCTACACACACATGTACAACAGCTACTAAACGTTTGAGAGTAAGCTACTCACACATGTACAACAGCTACTATACGTTTGAGAGTAAGCTACTCACACATGTACAACAGCTACTAAACGTTTGAGAGTAAGCTACTCACACATGTACAACAGCTACTAAACGTTTGAGAGTAAGCTACTCACACATGTACAACAGATACTGTACGTTTGAGAGCAAGCTACTCACTCATGTACAACAGCTACTAAACGTTTGAGAGTAAGCTACTCACACATGTACAACAGCTACTATACGTTTGAGAGTAAGCTACTCACACATGTACAACAGCTACTATACGTTTGAGAGTAAGCTACTCACACATGTACAACAGCTACTAAACGTTTGAGTGTAAGCTACTCACACATGTACAACAGCTACTAAACGTATGAGAGTAAGTTACTCACACATGTACAACAGCTACTATACGTTTGAGAGTAAGATACTCACACATGTACAACAGCTACTAAACGTTTGAGGGTAAGCTACTCACACATGTTCAACAGCTACTAAACGTTTGAGAGTAAGCTACTCACACATGTACAAGAGCTACTAAACGTTTGAGAGTAAGCTACTCACACATGTACAACAGCTACTGTACGTTTGAGAGTAAGCTACTCACACATGTACAACAGCTACTATACGTTTGAGAGTAAGCTACTCACACATGTACAACAGCTACTGTACGTTTGAGAGTAAGCTACTCACACATGTACAACAGCTACTATACGTTTGAGAGTAAGCTACTCACACATGTACAACAGCTACTAAACGTTTGAGAGTAAGCTACTCACACATGTACAACAGCTACTGTACGTTTGAGAGTAAGCTACTTACTCATGTACAACAGCTACTAAACGTTTGAGTGTAAGCTACTCACACATGTACAACAGCTACTAAACGTTTGAGAGTAAGTTACTCACACATGTACAACAGCTACTGTACGTTTGAGAGTAAGCTACTCACACATGTATAACAGCTACTAAACGTTTGAGAGTAAGCTACTCACACATGTACAAAAGCTACTGTACGTTTGAGAGTAAGCTACTCAAACATGTACAACAGGTACTACACGTTTGAGGGTAAGCTACTCACACAAGTACAACAGGTACTAAACGTTGAGAGTAAGCTACTGACACATGTACAACAGGTACTAAACGTTTGAGAGTAAGCTACTCACACATGTACAACAGCTACTATACGTTTGAGAGTAAGCTGCTCACACATGTACAACAGCTACTATACGTTTGAGAGTAAGCTACTCACTCATGTACAACAGCTACTAAACGTTTGAGAGTAAGCTACTCACACATGTACAACAGCTACTAAATGTTTGAGAGTAAGCTACTCACACATGTACAGCAGCTACTATACGTTTGAGAGTAAGCTACTCACACATGTACAACAGCTACTAAACTTTTGAGAGTAAGCTACTTACACCTGTACAACAGCTACTAAACGTTTGAGAGTAAGCTACTCACACATGTACAACAGCTACTAAACATTTGAGAGTAAGCTACTCACACATGTACAACAGCTACTAAACGTTTGAGAGTAAGCTACTCACATATGTACAACAGCTACTATACGTTTGAGAGTAAGCTACTCACTCATATACAACAGCTACTAAACGTTTGAGAGTAAGCTACTCACACATGTACAACAGCTACTATACGTTTGAGATTAACCTATCCACAAATGTACAATTACTATACGTATGAAAGAAAGCTACTCACTCATGTACAACAGCTGCTATACGTTTGATAGTAAGCTACCCACACACGTACAACAGCTACTAAACGTTTGAGATTAAGCTACCCACACATGTACAACAGCTACTGTACGTTTGAGATTAACCTATCCACACATGTACAATTGCTATACGTTTGAAAGAAAGGTACTCACTCATGTACAACAGCTACTAAACGTTTGAGAGTAAGCTACCCACACATGTACAACAGCTACTAAACGTTTGAGAGTAAGCTACTCACACATGTACAACAGCTACTAAACGTTTGAGAGTAAGCTACTCACACATGTACAACAGCTACTATACGTTTGAGAGTAAACTACTCACTCATGTACAACAGCTACTAAACGTTTGAGTGTAAGCTACTCACACATGTACAACAGCTACTATACGTTTAAGGGTAGGCTACTCACATATGTACAACAAATAGTATACGTTTAAGAGTAGGCTACTCACTCATGTACAATTACTATACGTTTAAGAGTAGGCTACTCACACATGTACAATTACTATACGTTTAAGAGTAGGCTACTCACACATGTACAACAGCTACTATACGTTTAAGAGTAGGCTACTAACACATGTACAACAGCTACTATACGTTTGAGAGTAAGCTACTCACACATGTACAACAGCTACTATACGTTTGAGAGTAAGCTACTCACACATGTACAACAGCTACTAAACGTTTGAGTGTAAGCTACTCACACATGTACAACAGCTACTAAACGTTTGAGAGTAAGTTACTCACACATGTACAACAGCTACTATACGTTTGAGAGTAAGATACTCACACATGTACAACAGCTACTAAAGGTTTGAGGGTAAGCTACTCACACATGTTCAACAGCTACTAAACGTTTGAGAGTAAGCTACTCACACATGTACAAGAGCTACTAAACGTTTGAGAGTAAGCTACTCACACATGTACAACAGCTACTGTACGTTTGAGAGTAAGCTACTCACACATGTACAACAGCTACTATACGTTTGAGAGTAAGCTACTCACACATGTACAACAGCTACTGTACGTTTGAGAGTAAGCTACTCACACATGTACAACAGCTACTATACGTTTGAGAGTAAGCTACTCACACATGTACAACAGCTACTAAACGTTTGAGAGTAAGCTACTCACACATGTACAACAGCTACTGTACGTTTGAGAGTAAGCTACTCACACATGTACAACAGCTACTATACGTTTGAGCGTAAGCTACTCACACATGCACAACAGCTACTAAACGTTTGAGAGTAAGCTACTCACACATGTACAACAGCTACTAAACGTTTGAGAGTAAGCTACTCACACATGTACAACAGCTACTGTACGTTTGAGTGTAAGCTACTCACTAATGTACAACAGCTACTAAACGTTTGAGTGTAAGCTACTCACACATGTACAACAGCTACTAAACGTTTGAGAGTAAGTTACTCACACATGTACAACAGCTACTGTACGTTTGAGAGTAAGCTACTCACACATGTACAACAGCTACTAAACGTTTGAGAGTAAGCTACTCACACATGTACAAAAGCTACTGTACGTTTGAGAGTAAGCTACTCAAACATGTACAACAGGTACTACACGTTTGAGGGTAAGCTACTCACACAAGTACAACAGGTACTAAACGTTGAGAGTAAGCTACTGACACATGTACAACAGGTACTAAACGTTTGAGAGTAAGCTACTCACACATGTACAACAGCTACTATACGTTTGAGAGTAAGCTGCTCACACATGTACAACAGCTACTATACGTTTGAGAGTAAGCTACTCACTCATGTACAACAGCTACTAAACGTTTGAGAGTAAGCTACTCACACATGTACAACAGCTACTAAATGTTTGAGAGTAAGCTACTCACACATGTACAACAGCTACTATACGTTTGAGAGTAAGCTACTCACACATGTACAACAGCTACTAAACTTTTGAGAGTAAGCTACTTACACATGTACAACAGCTACTAAACCTTTGAGAGTAAGCTACTCACACATGTACAACAGCTACTAAACATTTGAGAGTAAGCTACTCACACATGTACAACAGCTACTAAACGTTTGAGAGTAAGCTACTCACATATGTACAACAGCTACTATACGTTTGAGAGTAAGCTACTCACTCATATACAACAGCTACTAAACGTTTGAGAGTAAGCTACTCACACATGTACAACAGCTACTATACGTTTGAGATTAACCTATCCACAAATGTACAATTACTATACGTATGAAAGAAAGCTACTCACTCATGTACAACAGCTACTATACGTTTGATAGTAAGCTACCCACACACGTACAACAGCTACTAAACGTTTGAGATTAAGCTACCCACACATGTACAACAGCTACTGTACGTTTGAGATTAACCTATCCACACATGTACAATTGCTATACGTTTGAAAGAAAGGTACTCACTCATGTACAACAGCTACTAAACGTTTGAGAGTAAGCTACCCACACATGTACAACAGCTACTAAACGTTTGAGAGTAAGCTACTCACACATGTACAACAGCTACTAAACGTTTGAGAGTAAGCTACTCACACATGTACAACAGCTACTAAACGTTTGAGTGTAAGCTACTCACACATGTACAACAGCTACTAAACGTTTGAGAGTAAGCTACTCACTCATGTACAACAGCTACTAAACGTTTGAGAGTAAGCTACTCACACATGTACAACAGCTACTAAACGGTTGAGTGTAAGCTACTCACACATGTACAACAGCTACTAAACGTTTGAGTGTAAGCTACTCACACATGTACAACAGCTACTATACGTTTGAGAGTAAACTACTCACTCATGTACAACAGCTACTAAACGTTTGAGTGTAAGCTACTCACACATGTACAACAGCTACTATACGTTTAAGGGTAGGCTACTCACATATGTACAACAAATAGTATACGTTTAAGAGTAGGCAACTCACTCATGTACAATTACTATACGTTTAAGAGTAGGCTACTCACACATGTACAATTACTATACGTTTAAGAGTAGGCTACTCACACATGTACAACAGCTACTATACGTTTAAGAGTAGGCTACTAACACATGTACAACAATTACTATACGTTTAAGAGTAGGCTACTCACATATGTACAACAATTACTATACGTTTAAGAGTAGGCTAATAACACATGTACAACAATTACTGTACGTTTAAGGGTAGGCTACTCACTAATGTACAACAATTACTATACGTTTAAGAGTAGGCTACTGACACATGTACAACAATTACTATATGTTTAAGAGTAGGCTACTCACACATGTACAACAGCTACTATACGTTTAAGATTAGGCTACTAACACATGTACAACAATTACTATACGTTTAAGGGTAGGCTACTCACATATGTACAACAATTACTATACGTTTAAGAGTAGGCTAATAACACATGTACAACAGCTACTATACGTTTGAGAGTAAGCTACTCACACATGTACAACAGCTACTAAACGTTTGAGAGTAAGCTACTCACACATGTAAAACAGCTACTAAACGTTTGAGAGTAAGCTACTCACACATGTACAACAGATACTGTACGTTTGAGAGTAAGCTACTCACACATGTACAACAGCTACTATACGTTTGAGAGTAAACTACTCACACATGTACAACAGCTACTAAACGTTTGAGAGTAAGCTACTCACACATGTACAACAGCTACTAAACGTTTGAGAGTAAGCTACTCACACATGTACAACATCTACTGTACGTTTGAGAGTAAGCTACTCACACATGTACAACAGCTACTATACGTTTGAGAGTAAGCTACTCACACATGTACAACAGCTACTGTACGTTTGAGAGTAAGCTACTCACACATGTACAACAGCTACTGTACGTTTGAGAGTAAGCTACTCACACATGTACAACAGCTACTGTACGTTTGAGAGTAAGCTACTCACACATGTACAACAGCTAGTATACGTTTGAGAGTAAGCTGCTCACACATGTACAACAGCTAGTAAACGTTTGATAGTAAGCTACTCACAAACGTACAACAGCTACTAAACGTTTGAGAGTAAGCTACTCACACATGTACAACAGCTACTATACGTTTGAGAGTAAGCTACTCACACATGTGCAACAGCTACTAAACGTTTGAGAGTAAGCTACTCACACATGTACAACAGCTAATAAACGTTTGAGAGTAAGCTACTCACACATGTACAACAGCTACTAAACGTTTGAGAGTAAGCTACTCACACGTGTACAACAGCTACTGTACGTTTGAGAGTAAGCTACTCACACATGTACAACAGCTACTATACGTTTGAGAGTAAGCTACTCACACATGTACAACAGCTACTGTACGTTTGAGAGTAAGCTACTCACACATGTACAACAGCTACTATACGTTTGAGAGTAAGCTACTCACACATGTACAACAGCTACTAAACGTTTGAGAGTAAGCTACACACACATGTACAACAGCTACTAAACGTTTGAGAGTAAGCTACTCACACATGTACAACAGCTACTATACGTTTGAGAGTAAGCTACTCACACATGTACAACAGCTACTAAACGTTTGAGAGTAAGCTACTCACACATGTACAACAGCTACTAAACGTTTGAGAGTAAGCTACTCACACATGTACAACAGATACTGTACGTTTGAGAGCAAGCTACTCACTCATGTACAACAGCTACTAAACGTTTGAGAGTAAGCTACTCACACATGTACAACAGCTACTATACGTTTGAGAGTAAGCTACTCACACATGTACAACAGCTACTATACGTTTGAGAGTAAGCTACTCACACATGTACAACAGCTACTAAACGTTTGAGTGTAAGCTACTCACACATGTACAACAGCTACTAAACGTATGAGAGTAAGTTACTCACACATGTACAACAGCTACTATACGTTTGAGAGTAAGATACTCACACATGTACAACAGCTACTAAACGTTTGAGGGTAAGCTACTCACACATGTTCAACAGCTACTAAACGTTTGAGAGTAAGCTACTCACACATGTACAAGAGCTACTAAACGTTTGAGAGTAAGCTACTCACACATGTACAACAGCTACTGTACGTTTGAGAGTAAGCTACTCACACATGTACAACAGCTACTATACGTTTGAGAGTAAGCTACTCACACATGTACAACAGCTACTGTACGTTTGAGAGTAAGCTACTCACACATGTACAACAGCTACTATACGTTTGAGAGTAAGCTACTCACACATGTACAACAGCTACTAAACGTTTGAGAGTAAGCTACTCACACATGTACAACAGCTACTGTACGTTTGAGAGTAAGCTACTTACTCATGTACAACAGCTACTAAACGTTTGAGTGTAAGCTACTCACACATGTACAACAGCTACTAAACGTTTGAGAGTAAGTTACTCACACATGTACAACAGCTACTGTACGTTTGAGAGTAAGCTACTCACACATGTATAACAGCTACTAAACGTTTGAGAGTAAGCTACTCACACATGTACAAAAGCTACTGTACGTTTGAGAGTAAGCTACTCAAACATGTACAACAGGTACTACACGTTTGAGGGTAAGCTACTCACACAAGTACAACAGGTACTAAACGTTGAGAGTAAGCTACTGACACATGTACAACAGGTACTAAACGTTTGAGAGTAAGCTACTCACACATGTACAACAGCTACTATACGTTTGAGAGTAAGCTGCTCACACATGTACAACAGCTACTATACGTTTGAGAGTAAGCTACTCACTCATGTACAACAGCTACTAAACGTTTGAGAGTAAGCTACTCACACATGTACAACAGCTACTAAATGTTTGAGAGTAAGCTACTCACACATGTACAGCAGCTACTATACGTTTGAGAGTAAGCTACTCACACATGTACAACAGCTACTAAACTTTTGAGAGTAAGCTACTTACACCTGTACAACAGCTACTAAACGTTTGAGAGTAAGCTACTCACACATGTACAACAGCTACTAAACATTTGAGAGTAAGCTACTCACACATGTACAACAGCTACTAAACGTTTGAGAGTAAGCTACTCACATATGTACAACAGCTACTATACGTTTGAGAGTAAGCTACTCACTCATATACAACAGCTACTAAACGTTTGAGAGTAAGCTACTCACACATGTACAACAGCTACTATACGTTTGAGATTAACCTATCCACAAATGTACAATTACTATACGTATGAAAGAAAGCTACTCACTCATGTACAACAGCTGCTATACGTTTGATAGTAAGCTACCCACACACGTACAACAGCTACTAAACGTTTGAGATTAAGCTACCCACACATGTACAACAGCTACTGTACGTTTGAGATTAACCTATCCACACATGTACAATGCTATACGTTTGAAAGAAAGGTACTCACTCATGTACAACAGCTACTAAACGTTTGAGAGTAAGCTACCCACACATGTACAACAGCTACTAAACGTTTGAGAGTAAGCTACTCACACATGTACAACAGCTACTAAACGTTTGAGAGTAAGCTACTCACACATGTACAACAGCTACTATACGTTTGAGAGTAAACTACTCACTCATGTACAACAGCTACTAAACGTTTGAGTGTAAGCTACTCACACATGTACAACAGCTACTATACGTTTAAGGGTAGGCTACTCACATATGTACAACAAATAGTATACGTTTAAGAGTAGGCTACTCACTCATGTACAATTACTATACGTTTAAGAGTAGGCTACTCACACATGTACAATTACTAAACGTTTAAGAGTAGGCTACTCACACATGTACAACAGCTACTATACGTTTAAGAGTAGGCTACTAACACATGTACAACAATTACTATACGTTTAAGAGTAGGCTACTCACATATGTACAACAATTACTATACGTTTAAGAGTAGGCTAATAACACATGTACAACAATTACTGTACGTTTAAGGGTAGGCTACTCACTAATGTACAACAATTACTATACGTTTAAGAGTAGGCTACTGACACATGTACAACAATTACTATATGTTTAAGAGTAGGCTACTCACACATGTACAACAGCTACTATACGTTTAAGATTAGGCTACTAACACATGTACAACAATTACTATACGTTTAAGGGTAGGCTACTCACATATGTACAACAATTACTATACGTTTAAGAGTAGGCTAATAACACATGTACAATAATTACTATACGTTTAAGGGTAGGCTACTCACTAATGTACAACAATTACTATACGTTTAAGAGTAGGCTACTGACACATGTACAACAATTACTATATGTTTAAGAGTAGGCTACTCACACATGTACAACAATTACTATACGTTTAAGAGTAGGCTAATAACACATGTACAATAATTACTATACATTTAAGAGCAGCTACTAACACATGTACAACAATTACTATACGTTTAAGGGTACGCTACTCGCACATGTACAACAATTACTATACGTTTTTGAGTAGGCTACTCACTCATTTACAAGAGCTACTATACGTTTAAGAGTAGGCTACTCACTCATGTACAACAATTACTATACGTTTAAGAGTAGGCTACTCACTCATGTACAACAGCTACTATACGTTTAAGAGTAGGCTACTCACTCATATACAACAATTACTATTTGTTTAAGAGTAGGCTACTCACACATATTCAATAATTACTATACGTTTAAGAGTAGGCTACTCACTCATGTACAACAGCTATAAAACGTTTAAGAGTAGGCTACTCACTAATGTACAACAATTACTATACGTTTAAGAGTAGGCTACTCACTCATGTACAACAATTACTATATGTTTAAGAGTAGGCTACTCACTCATATACAACAATTAGTATTTGTTTAAGAGCAGGCCACTCACTCATATACAACAGCTACTATACGTTTAAGAGTAGGCTACTCGATCATATACAACAATTACAGTTTGTTTAAGAGTAAGCTACTCACACATATACAACAATTACTATACGTTTAAGAGTAGGCTATTCACACATATACAACAATTACTATACGTTTAAGAGTAGGCTACTCATTCATATACAACAATTACTATTTGTTTAAGAGAAGGCCACTCACTCATGTACAACAGCTACTATACGTTTAAGAGTAGGCTACTCACTCATATACAACAATTACTATTTGTTTAAGAGTAGGCTACGCACACATATACAACAATTACTATACGTTTAAGAGTAGGCTACTCACTCATGTACAACAGCTACTATACGTTTAAGAGTAGGCTACTGATACACGTACAACAATTACTATACGTTTAAGAGTAGGCTACCTACTAATGTACAACAATTACTATACCTTTAAGAGTAGGCTACTCACTCATATACAACAATTACTATTTGTTTAAGAGCAGGCCACTCACTCATGTACAACAGCTACTATACGTTTAAGAGTAGGCTACTAACACATGTACAACAATTACTATACGTTTAAGAGTAAGCTACTGACAAATGTACAGCAATTACTATACGTTTGAAAGTAAGCTACTCACATTTGTAAGACAATTACTATACGTTTGAAAGTAAGCTACCCACACATGTACAACAACTACTGTACGTTTGAGAGTAAGCTTCTCACTCATGTACAACAATTACTATACGTTTGAGAGTAAGCTACTCACATATGTACAACAATTACTATACAATTGAAAGTAAGCTACTCATATATATACAACAATTACTATACGTTTGAAAGTAAGCTACCCACATATATACAACAATTACTATACGTTTGAAAGTAAGGTCTCACATATATACAACAATTACTATACGTTTGAAAGAAAGCTACTTACACATGTACAACAATTACTATACGTATGAAAGTAAGTTACACACACATGTACAACAATTACTGTACGTATGAAAGTAAGTTATCCACACATGTACAACAATTACTATAGGTTTGAGAGTAAGCTACACATACATGTACAACAATTCCCATACGTTTGAAGGTAAGCTATCCACACATGTACAACAATTACTATACGTTTGAAAGTAAGCTATCCACACTTGTACAATAACTACTATACGTTTGAAAGTAAGCTATCCACACATGTAAACAATTACTATACGTTTGAAAGTAAGCTATCCACACATGTACAACAATTACTATATGTATGAATGTAAGTTACCCGCACATGTACAACAGCTACTATACGTTTGAGAGTAAGCTTATCACTCATGTACAACAATTACTATATGTATGAATGTAAGTTACCCGCACATGTACAACTACTATACGATTCAGAGTAAGGTTATCACTCATGTACAACAATTACTATATGTATGAATGTAAGTTACCCGCACATGTACAACAACTACTATACGTTTCAGAGTAAGCTTATCACTCATGTACAACAATTACTATAGGTTTGAGAGTAAGCTACTCACATATGTACAACAATTACTATACGTTTGAGAGTAAGCTACTCACACATGTACAACAATTACTAAACGTTTGAAAGTAAGCTACTCACACATGTACAACAGCTACTAAACGTTTGAGAGTAAGCTACTCACACATGTACAACAGCTACTAAACGTTTGAGAGTAAGCTACTCACACATGTACAACAGCTACTAAACGTTTGAGAGTAAGCTACTCACACATGTACAACAATTACTTTACGTTTGAAAGTAAGCTCCTCACATATGTACAACAATTACTTTACGTTTGAAAGTAAGCTCCTCACACATGTACAACAATTACTTTACGTTTGAGAGTAAGCTCCTCACATATGTACAACAGCTACTAAACGTTTGAGAGTAAGCTACTCACACATGTACAACAGCTACTAAACGTTTGAGAGTAAGCTCCTCACACATGTACAACAGCTACTAAACGTTTGAGAGTAAGCTACTCACATATGTACAACTGCTACTAAACGTTTGAGAGTAAGCTCCTCACACATGTACAACAGCTACTAAACGTTTGAGAGTAAGCTACTCACACATGTACAACAGCTACTAAACGTTTGAGAGTAAGCTACTCACACATGTAGAACAATTACTTTACGTTTGAAAGTAAGCTCCTCACATATGTACAACAATTACTTTACGTTTGAAAGTAAGCTCCTCACATATGTACAACAATTACTTTACGTTTGAGAGTAAGCTACTCACTCATGTACAACAATTACTTTACGTTTGAGAGTAAGCTATCCACACATGTACAACAATTACTTTACGTTTGAGAGTAAGCTACTCACTCATGTACAACAATTACTTTACGTTTGAGAGTAAGCTACTCACACATGTAGAACAATTACTTTACGTTTGAAAGTAAGCTCCTCACATATGTACAACAATTACTTTACGTTTGAAAGTAAGCTCCTCACATATGTACAACAATTACTTTACGTTTGAGAGTAAGCTACTCACTCATGTACAACAATTACTTTACGTTTGAGAGTAAGCTATCCACACATGTACAACAATTACTTTACGTTTGAGAGTAAGCTACTCACTCATGTACAACAGCTACTAAACGTGTGAGAGTAAGTTACTCACACATGTACAACAGCTACTAAACGTTTGAGAGTAAGCTACTCACTCATGTACAACAGCTACTAAACGTTTGAGAGTAAGCTACTCACTCATGTACAACAGCTACTAAACGTTTGAGAGTAAGCTACTCACTCATGTACAACAGCTACAAAACGTTTGAAAGAAAGCTACTCACACATGTACAACAGCTACTAAACGTTTGAGAGTAAGCTACTCACTCATGTACAACAGCTACTAAACGTTTGAGAGTAAGCTACTCACTCATGTACAACAGCTACTAAACGTTTGAGAGTAAGCTACTCACTCATGTACAACAGCTACTAAACGTTTGGAAGAAAGCTACTCACACATGTACAACAGCTACTAAACGTTTGAGAGTAAGCTACTCACACATGTACAACAGCTACTAAACGTTTAAAAGAAAGCTACTCACTCATGTACAACAGCTACTGTACGTTTGAGAGTAAGCTACTCACACATGTACAACAGCTACTAAACGTTTGACAGTAAGCTACTCACTCATGTACAACAGCTACCAAACGTTTGAGAGTAAGCTACTCACTCATGTACAACAGCTACTAAACATTTGACAGTAAGCTACTCACACATGTACAACAGCTACTAAACGTTTGAGAGTAAGCTACTCACTCATGTACAACAGCTACTAAACGTTTGAGAGTAAGCTACTCACACATGTACAACAGCTATTTAACGTTTGAGAGTAAGCTACTCACACATGTACAACAGCTACTAAACGTTTGAGTGTAAGCTACTCACACATGTACAACAGCTACTATACGTTTAAGGGTAGGCTACTCACATATGTACAACAATTACTATACGTTTAAGAGTAGGCTACTCACTCATGTACAATTACTATACGTTTAAGAGTAGGCTACTCACACATGTACAATTACTATACGTTTAAGAGTAGGCTACTCACACATGTACAACAGCTACTATACGTTTAAGAGTAGGCTACTAACACATGTACAACAATTACTATACGTTTAAGAGTAGGCTAATAACACATGTACAACAATTACTGTACGTTTAAGGATAGGCTACTCACTAATGTACAACAATTACTATACGTTTAAGAGTAGGCTACTGACACATGTACAACAATTACTATATGTTTAAGAGTAGGCTACTCACACATGTACAACAGCTACTATACGTTTAAGATTAGGCTACTAACACATTTACAACAATTACTATACGTTTAAGGGTAGGCTACTCACATATGTACAACAATTACTATACGTTTAAGAGTAGGCTAATAACACATGTACAACAATTACTATACGTTTAAGGGTAGGCTACTCACTAATGTACAACAATTACTATACGTTTAAGAGTAGGCTACTGACACATGTACAACAATTACTATATGTTTAAGAGTAGGCTACTCACACATGTACAACAATTACTATACGTTTAAGAGTAGGCTAGTAACACATGTACAATAATTACTATACATTTAAGAGCAGCTGCTAACACATGTACAACAATTACTATACGTTTAAGGGTACGCTACTCACACATGTACAACAGCTACTATACGTTTAAGAGTATGCTACTGACAGATGTACAACAATTACTATGCGTTTAAGAGTAGGCTACTCACACATGTACAACAATTACTATACGTTTTTGAGTAGGCTACTCACTCATTTACAAGAGCTACTATACGTTTAAGAGTAGGCTACTCACTCATGTACAACAATTACTATACGTTTAAGAGTAGGCTACTCACTCATGTACAACAGCTACTATACGTTTAAGAGTAGGCTACTCACTCATATACAACAATTACTATTTGTTTAAGAGTAGGCTACTCACACATATACAATAATTACTATACGTTTAAGAGTAGGCTACTCACTCATGTACAACAGCTATAAAACGTTTAAGAGTAGGCTACTCACTAATGTACAACAATTACTATACGTTTAAGAGTAGGCTACTCACTCATGTACAACAATTACTATATGTTTAAGAGTAGGCTACTCATTCATATACAACAATTACTATTTGTTTAAGAGAAGGCCACTCACTCATGTACAACAGCTACTATACGTTTAAGAGTAGGCTACTCACTCATATACAACAATTACTATTTGTTTAAGAGTAGGCTACGCACACATATACAACAATTACTATACGTTTAAGAGTAGGCTGCTCACTCATGTACAACAGCTACTATACGTTTAAGAGTAGGCTACTGACACATGTACAACAATTACTATACGTTTAAGAGTAGGCTACTCACTAATGTACAACAATTACTATACCTTTAAGAGTAGGCTACTCACTCATATACAACAATTACTATTTGTTTAAGAGCAGGCCACTCACTCATGTACAACAGCTACTATACGTTTAAGAGTAGGCTACTAACACATGTACAACAATTACTATACGTTTAAGAGTAAGCTACTGACAAATGTACAGCAATTACTATACGTTTGAAAGTAAGCTACTCACATTTGTAAGACAATTACTATACGTTTGAAAGTAAGCTACCCACACATGTACAACAACTACTGTACGTTTGAAAGTAAGCTACCCACACATGTACAACAACTACTGTACGTTTGAGAGTAAGCTTCTCACTCATGTACAACAATTACTATACGTTTGAGAGTAAGCTACTCACATATGTACAACAATTACTATACAATTGAAAGTAAGCTACTCATATATATACAACAATTACTATACGTTTGAAAGTAAGCTACCCATATATATACAACAATTACTATACGTTTGAAAGTAAGGTCTCACATATATACAACAATTACTATACGTTTGAAAGAAAGCTACTTACACATGTACAACAATTACTATACGTATGAAAGTAAGTTACACACACATGTACAACAATTACTGTACGTATGAAAGTAAGTTATCCACACATGTACAACAATTACTATAGGTTTGAGAGTAAGCTACACATACATGTACAACAATTCCCATACGTTTGAAGGTAAGCTATCCACACATGTACAACAATTACTATACGTTTGAAAGTAAGCTATCCACACTTGTACAATAACTACTATACGTTTGAAAGTAAGCTATCCACACATGTAAACAATTACTATACGTTTGAAAGTAAGCTATCCACACATGTACAACCATTACTATATGTATGAATGTAAGTTACCCGCACATGTACAACAGCTACTATACGTTTGAGAGTAAGCTTATCACTCATGTACAACAATTACTATATGTATGAATGTAAGTTACCCGCACATGTACAACTACTATACGATTCAGAGTAAGGTTATTACTCATGTACAACAATTACTATATGTATGAATGTAAGTTACCCGCACATGTACAACAACTACTATACGTTTCAGAGTAAGCTTATCACTCATGTACAACAATTACTATAGGTTTGAGAGTAAGCTACTCACATATGTACAACAATTACTATACGTTTGAGAGTAAGCTACTCACACATGTACAACAATTACTAAACGTTTGAAAGTAAGCTACTCACACATGTACAACAGCTACTAAACGTTTGAGAGTAAGCTACTCACACATGTACAACAGCTACTAAACGTTTGAGAGTAAGCTACTCACACATGTACAACAGCTACTAAACGTTTGAGAGTAAGCTACTCACACATGTACAACAATTACTTTACGTTTGAAAGTAAGCTCCTCACATATGTACAACAATTACTTTACGTTTGAAAGTAAGCTCCTCACACATGTACAACAATTACTTTACGTTTGAGAGTAAGCTCCTCACATATGTACAACAGCTACTAAACGTTTGAGAGTAAGCTACTCACACATGTACAACAGCTACTAAACGTTTGAGAGTAAGCTCCTCACACATGTACAACAGCTACTAAACGTTTGAGAGTAAGCTACTCACATATGTACAACAGCTACTAAACGTTTGAGAGTAAGCTCCTCACACATGTACAACAGCTACTAAACGTTTGAGAGTAAGCTACTCACACATGTACAACAGCTACTAAACGTTTGAGAGTAAGCTACTCACACATGTAGAACAATTACTTTACGTTTGAAAGTAAGCTCCTCTCATATGTACAACAATTACTTTACGTTTGAAAGTAAGCTCCTCACATATGTACAACAATTACTTTACGTTTGAGAGTAAGCTACTCACTCATGTACAACAATTACTTTACGTTTGAGAGTAAGCTATCCACACATGTACAACAATTACTTTACGTTTGAGAGTAAGCTACTCACTCATGTACAACAATTACTTTACGTTTGAGAGTAAGCTACTCACACATGTAGAACAATTACTTTACGTTTGAAAGTAAGCTCCTCACATATGTACAACAATTACTTTACGTTTGAAAGTAAGCTCCTCACATATGTACAACAATTACTTTACGTTTGAGAGTAAGCTACTCACTCATGTACAACAGCTACTAAACGTTTGAGAGTAAGTTACTCACACATGTACAACAGCTACTAAAAGTTTGAGAGTAAGCTACTCACTCATGTAATACAGCTACTAAACGTTTGAGAGTAAGCTACTCACTCATGTACAACAGCTACTAAACGTTTGAGAGTAAGCTACTCACTCATGTACAACAGCTACAAAACGTTTGAAAGAAAGCTACTCACACATGTACAACAGCTACTAAACGTTTGAGAGTAAGCTACTCACTCATGTACAACAGCTACTAAACGTTTGAGAGTAAGCTACTCACTCATGTACAACAGCTACTAAACGTTTGAGAGTAAGCTACTCACTCATGTACAACAGCTACTAAACGTTTGGAAGAAAGCTACTCACACATGTACAACAGCTACTAAACGTTTGAGAGTAAGCTACTCACACATGTACAACAGCTACTAAACGTTTGAAAGAAAGCTACTCACTCATGTACAACAGCTACTGTACGTTTGAGAGTAAGCTACTCACACATGTACAACAGCTACTAAACGTTTGACAGTAAGCTACTCACTCATGTACAACAGCTACTAAACGTTTGAGAGTAAGCTACTCACTCATGTACAACAGCTACTAAACATTTGACAGTAAGCTACTCACACATGTACAACAGCTACTAAACGTTTGAGAGTAAGCTACTCACTCATGTACAACAGCTACTAAACGTTTGAGACTAAGCTACTCACACATGTACAACAGCTATTTAACGTTTGAGAGTAAGCTACTCACACATGTACAACAGCTACTAAACGTTTGAGTGTAAGCTACTCACACATGTACAACAGCTACTATACGTTTAAGGGTAGGCTACTCACATATGTACAACAATTACTATACGTTTAAGAGTAGGCTACTCACTCATGTACAATTACTATACGTTTAAGAGTAGGCTACTCACACATGTACAATTACTATACGTTTAAGAGTAGGCTACTCACACATGTACAACAGCTACTATACGTTTAAGAGTAGGCTAATAACACATGTACAACAATTACTGTACGTTTAAGGATAGGCTACTCACTAATGTACAACAATTACTATACGTTTAAGAGTAGGCTACTGACACATGTACAACAATTACTATATGTTTAAGAGTAGGCTACTCACACATGTACAACAGCTACTATACGTTTAAGATTAGGCTACCAACACATGTACAACAATTACTATACGTTTAAGGGTAGGCTACTCACATATGTACAACAATTACTATACGTTTAAGAGTAGGCTAATAACACATGTACAACAATTACTATACGTTTAAGGGTAGGCTACTCACTAATGTACAACAATTACTATACGTTTAAGAGTAGGCTACTGACACATGTACAACAATTACTATATGTTTAAGAGTAGGCTACTCACACATGTACAACAATTACTATACGTTTAAGAGTAGGCTAATAACACATGTACAATAATTACTATACATTTAAGAGCAGCTGCTAACACATGTACAACAATTACTATACGTTTAAGGGTACGCTACTCACACATGTACAACAGCTACTATACGTTTAAGAGTATGCTACTGACAGATGTACAACAATTACTATGCGTTTAAGAGTAGGCTACTCACACATGTACAACAATTACTATACGTTTTTGAGTAGGCTACTCACTCATTTACAAGAGCTACTATACGTTTAAGAGTAGGCTACTCACTCATGTACAACAATTACTATACGTTTAAGAGTAGGCTACTCACTCATGTACAACAGCTACTATACCTTTAAGAGTAGGCTACTCACTCATATACAACAATTACTATTTGTTTAAGAGTAGGCTACTCACACATATACAATAATTACTATACGTTTAAGAGTAGGCTACTCACTCATGTACAACAGCTATAAAACGTTTAAGAGTAGGCTACTCACTAATGTACAACAATTACTATACGTTTAAGAGTAGGCTACTCACTCATGTACAACAATTACTATATGTTTAAGAGTAGGCTACTCACTCATATACAACAATTAGTATTTGTTTAAGAGCAGGCCACTCACTCATATACAACAGCTACTATACGTTTAAGAGTAGGCTACTCACTCATATACAACAATTACAGTTTGTTTAAGAGTAAGCTACTCACACATATACAACAATTACTATACGTTTAAGAGTAGGCTACTCACACATATACAACAATTACTATACGTTTAAGAGTAGGCTACTCATTCATATACAACAATTACTATTTGTTTAAGAGCAGGCCACTCACTCATGTACAACAGCTACTATACGTTCAAGAGTAGGCTACTCACTCATATACAACAATTACTATTTGTTTAAGAGTAGGCTACGCACACATATACAACAATTACTATACGTTTAAGAGTAGGCTACTCACTCATGTACAACAGCTACTATACGTTTAAGAGTAGGCTACTGACACATGTACAACAATTACTATACGTTTAAGAGTAGGCTACTCACTAATGTACAACAATTACTATACCTTTAAGAGTAGGCTACTCACTCATATACAACAATTACTATTTGTTTAAGAGCAGGCCACTCACTCATGTACAACAGCTACTATACGTTTAAGAGTAGGCTACTAACACATGTACAAATATTACTATACGTTTAAGAGTAAGCTACTGACAAATGTGCAGCAATTACTATACGTTTGAAAGTAAGCTACTCACATTTGTAAGACAATTACTATACGTTTGAAAGTAAGCTACCCACACATGTACAACAATTACTATACGTTTGAGAGTAAGCTACTCACATATGTACAACAATTACTATACAATTGAAAGTAAGCTACTCATATATATACAACAATTACTATACGTTTGAAAGTAAGCTACCCACATATATACAACAATTACTATACGTTTGAAAGTAAGTTCTCACATATATACAACAATTACTATACGTTTGAAAGAAAGCTACTTACACATGTACAACAATTACTATACGTATGAAAGTAAGTTACACACACATGTACAACAATTACTGTACGTATGAAAGTAAGTTATCCACACATGTACAACAATTACTATAGGTTTGAGAGTAAGCTACACATACATGTACAACAATTCCCATACGTTTGAAGGTAAGCTATCCACACATGTACAACAATTACTATACGTTTGAAAGTAAGCTATCCACACATGTACAATAACTACTATACGTTTGAAAGTAAGCTATCCACACATGTAAACAATTACTATACGTTTGAAAGTAATCTATCCACACATGTACAACAATTACTATATGTATGAATGTAAGTTATCCGCACATGTACAACAGCTACTATACGTTTGAGAGTAAGCTTATCACTCATGTACAACAAATACTATAGGTATGAATGTAAGTTACCCGCACATGTACAACTACTATACGATTCAGAGTAAGGTTATCACTCATGTACAACAATTACTATATGTATGAATGTAAGTTACCCGCACATGTACAACAACTACTATACGTTTCAGAGTAAGCTTATCACTCATGTACAACAATTGCTATAGGTTTGAGAGTAAGCTACTCACATATGTACAACAATTACTATACGTTTGAGAGTAAGCTACTCACACATGTACAACAATTACTAAACGTTTGAAAGTAAGCTACTCACACATGCACAACAGCTACTAAACGTTTGAGAGTAAGCTACTCACACATGTACAACAGCGACTAAACGTTTGAGAGTAAGCTACTCACACATGTACAACAGCTACTAATCGTTTGAGAGTAAGCTACTCACACATGTACAACAATTACTTTACGTTTGAAAGTAAGCTCCTCACATATGTACAACAATTACCTTACGTTTGAAAGTAAGCTCCTCACACATGTACAACAATTACTTTACGTTTGAGAGTAAGCTCCTAACATATGTACAACAGCTACTAAACGTTTGAGAGTAAGCTACTCACACATGTACAACAGCTACTAAACGTTTGAGAGTAAGCTCCTCACACATGTACAACAGCTACTAAACGTTTGAGAGTAAGCTACTCACATATGTACAACAACTACTAAACGTTTGAGAGTAAGCTCCTCACACATGTACAACAGCTACTAAACGTTTGAGAGTAAGCTACTCACACATGTACAACAGCTACTAAACGTTTGAGAGTAAGCTACTCACACATGTAGAACAATTACTTTACGTTTGAAAGTAAGCTCCTCACATATGTACAACAATTACTTTACGTTTGAAAGTAAGCTCCTCACATATGTACAACAATTACTTTACGTTTAAAAGTAAGCTCCTCACACATGTACAACAATTACTTTACGTTTGAGAGTAAGCTATCCACACATGTACAACAATTACTTTACGTTTGAGAGTAAGCTACTCACTCATGTACAACAGCTTTAAGAGTAAGCTACTCACACATATACAACAATTACTATACGTTTAAGAGTAGGCTACTCACACATATACAACAATTACTATACGTTTAAGAGTAGGCTACTCATTCATATACAACAATTACTATTTGTTTAAGAGCAGGCCACTCACTCATGTACAACAGCTACTATACGTTCAAGAGTAGGCTACTCACTCATATACAACAATTACTATTTGTTTAAGAGTAGGCTATGCACACATATACAACAATTACTATACGTTTAAGAGTAGGCTACTCACTCATGTACAACAGCTACTATACGTTTAAGAGTAGGCTACTGACACATGTACAACAATTACTATACGTTTAAGAGTAGGCTACTCACTAATGTACAACAATTACTATACCTTTAAGAGTAGGCTACTCACTCATATACAACAATTACTATTTGTTTAAGAGCAGGCCACTCACTCATGTACAACAGCTACTATACGTTTAAGAGTAGGCTACTAACACATGTACAAATATTACTATACGTTTAAGAGTAAGCTACTGACAAATGTGCAGCAATTACTATACGTTTGAAAGTAAGCTACTCACATTTGTAAGACAATTACTATACGTTTGAAAGTAAGCTACCCACACATGTACAACAACTACTGTACGTTTGAGAGTAAGCTTCTCACTCATGTACAACAATTACTATACGTTTGAGAGTAAGCTACTCATATATATACAACAATTACTATACGTTTGAATGTAAGCTACTCACATATGTACAACAATTACTAAACAATTGAAAGTAAGCTACTCATATATATACAACAATTACTATACGTTTAAAAGTAAGCTACTCACATATGTACAACAATTACTATACAATTGAAAGTAAGCTACTCATATATATACAACAATTACTATACGTTTGAAAGTAAGCTACCCACATATATACAACAATTACTATACGTTTGAAACTAAGGTCTCACATATATACAACAATTACTATACGTTTGAAAGAAAGCTACTTACACATGTACAACAATTACTATACGTATGAAAGTAAGTTACACACACATGTACAACAATTACTGTACGTATGAAAGTAAGTTATCCACACATGTACAACAATTACTATAGGTTTGAGAGTAAGCTACACATACATGTACAACAATTCCCATACGTTTGAAGGTAAGCTATCCACACATGTACAACAATTACTATACGTTTGAAAGTAAGCTATCCACACATGTACAATAACTACTATACGTTTGAAAGTAAGCTATCCACACATGTAAACAATTACTATACGTTTGAAAGTAAGCTATCCACACATGTACAACAATTACTATATGTATGAATGTAAGTTACCCGCACATGTACAACAGCTACTATACGTTTGAGAGTAAGCTTATCACTCATGTACAACAATTACTATATGTATGAATGTAAGTTACCCGCACAAGTACAACAACTACTATACGTTTCAGAGTAAGCTTATCACTTATGTACAACAATTACTATAGGTTTGAGAGTAAGCTACTCACATATGTACAACAATTACTATACGTTTGAGAGTAAGCTACTCACACATGTACATCAATTACTAAACGTTTGAAAGTAAGCTACTCACACATGTACAACAGTTACTAAACGTTTGAGAGTAAGCTACTCACACATGTACAACAGCTACTAAACGTTTGAGAGTAAGCTACTCACACATGTACAACAGCTACTAAACGTTGGAGAGTAAGCTACTCACACATGTACAACAATTACTTTACGTTTGAATGTAAGCTCCTCACATATGTACAACAATTACTTTACGTTTGAAAGTAAGCTCCTCACACATGTACAACAATTACTTTACGTTTGAGAGTAAGCTCCTCACATATGTACAACAGCTACTAAACGTTTGAGAGTAAGCTACTCACACATGTACAACAGCTACTAAACGTTTGAGAGTAAGCTCCTCACACATGTACAACAGCTACTAAACGTTTGAGAGTAAGCTACTCACATATGTACAACAGCTACTAAACGTTTGAGAGTAAGCTCCTCACACATGTACAACAGCTACTAAACGTTTGAGAGTAAGCTACTCACACATGTACAACAGCTACTAAACGTTTGAGAGTAAGCTACTCACACATGTAGAACAATTACTTTACGTTTGAAAGTAAGCTCCTCACATATGTACAACAATTACTTTACGTTTGAAAGTAAGCTCCTCACATATGTACAACAATTACTTTACGTTTAAAAGTAAGCTCCTCACACATGTACAACAATTACTTTACGTTTGAGAGTAAGCTATCCACACATGTACAACAATTACTTTACGTTTGAGAGTAAGCTACTCACTCATGTACAACAGCTACTAAACGTTTGAGAGTAAGTTACTCACACATGTACAACAGCTACTAAAAGTTTGAGAGTAAGCTACTCACTCATGTAATACAGCTACTAAACGTTTGAGAGTAAGCTACTCACTCATGTACAACAGCTACTAAACGTTTGAGAGTAAGCTACTCACTCATGTACAACAGCTACAAAACGTTTGAAAGAAAGCTACTCACACATGTACAACAGCTACTAAACGTTTGAGAGTAAGCTACTCACTCATGTACAACAGCTACTAAACGTTTGAGAGTAAGCTACTCACTCATGTACAACAGCTACTAAACGTTTGAGAGTAAGCTACTCACTCATGTACAACAGCTACTAAACGTTTGGAAGAAAGCTACTCACACATGTACAACAGCTACTAAACGTTTGAGAGTAAGCTATTCACACATGTACAACAGCTGCTAAACGTTTGAAAGAAAGCTACTCACTCATGTACAACAGCTACTGTACGTTTGAGAGTAAGCTACTCACACGTGTACAACAGCTACTAAACGTTTGACAGTAAGCTACTCACTCATGTACAACAGCTACTAAACGTTTGAGAGTAAGCTACTCACTCATGTACAACAGCTACTAAACATTTGACAGTAAGCTACTCACACATGTACAACAGCTACTAAACGTTTGAGAGTAAGCTACTTACTCATGTACAACAGCTACTAAACGTTTGAGAGTAAGCTACACACACATGTAAACAGCTATTTAACGTTTGAGAGTAAGCTACTCACACATGTACAACAGCTACTATACGTTTTAGAGTAAGCTACTCACACATGTACAACAGCTACTATACGTTTGAGAGTAAGCTACTCACACATGTACAACAGCTACTATACGTCTGAGAGTAAGCTACTCACACATGTACAACAGCTACTAAACGTTTGAGTGTAAGCTACTCACACATGTACAACAGCTACTCAACGTTTGAGAGTAAGTTACTCACACATGTACAACAGCTACTATACGTTTGAGAGTAAGCTACTCACACATGTACAACAGCTACTAAACGTTTGAGAGTAAGCTACTCACACATGTACAACAGCTACTAAACTTTTGAGAGTAAGCTACTCACACATGTACAACAGCTACTAAACGTTTGAGAGTAAGCTACTCACACATGTACAACAGCTACTGTATGTTTGAGAGTAAGCTACTCAAACATGTACAACAGCTACTATACGTTTGAGAGTAAGCTACTCACACATGTACAAGAGCTACTGTACGTTTGAGAGTAAGCTACTCACACATGTACAACAGCTACTATACGTTTGAGAGTAAGCTACTCACACATGTACAACAGCTACTAAACGTTTGAGAGTAAGCTACTCACACATGTACAACAGCTACTAAACGTTTGAGAGTAAGCTACTCACACATGTACAACAGCTACTAAACGTTTGAGAGTAAGCTACTCACACATGTACAACAGCTACTGTACGTTTGAGAGTAAGCTACTCACACATGTACAACAGGTACTAAACGTTTGAGAATATGCTACTCACTCATGTACAACAGGTACTAAACGTTTGAGAGTAAGCTACTCACACATGTACAACAGGTACTAAACGTTTGAGAGTAAGCTACTCACACATGTACAACAGCTACTATACGTTTGAGAGTAAGCTACTCACACATGTACAACTGCTACTATACGTTTGAGAGTAAGCTACTCACTCATGTACAACAGCTACTAAACGTTTGAGAGTAAGCTACTCACACATGTACAACAGCTACTAAACTTTTGAGAGTAAGCTACTCACACATGTACAACAGCTACTATACGTTTGAGAGTAAGCTACTCACACATGTACAACAGCTACTAAACGTTTGAGAGTAAGCTACTCACACATGTACAACAGCTACTAAACGTTTGAGAGTAAGCTACTCACACATGTACAACAGCTACAATACGTTTGAGAGTAAGCTACTCACACATGTACAACAGCTACTAAACGTTTGAGAGTAAGCTACTCACACATGTACAACAGCTACTATACGTTCAAGAGTAGGCTACTCACACATGTACAGCAGCTACTATACGTTTAAGAGTAGGCTACTGACACATGTACAACAATTACTATACGTTTAAGAGTAGGCTACTCACACATGTACAATAATTACTATACATTTAAGAGAAGCTGCTAACACATGTACAACAATTACTATACGTTTAAGGGTACGCTACTCTTACATGTACAACAGCTACTATACGTTTAAGAGTATGCTACTGACAGATGTACAACAATTACTATGCGTTTAATAGTAGGCTACTCACACATGTACAACAATTACTATACGTTTATGAGTAGGCTACTCACTCATGTACAAGAGCTACTATACGTTTAAGAGTAGGCTACTCACTCATGTACAACAAATACTATACGTTTAAGGGTAGGCTACTCACTCATGTACAACAGCTACTATACGTTTAAGAGTAGGCTACTCACTCATATACAACAATTACTATTTGTTTAAGAGTAGGCTACTCACACATATACAATAATTACTATACGTTTAAGAGTAGGCTACTCACTCATGTACAACAGCTACTATACGTTTAAGAGTAGGCTACTCACTAATGTACAACAATTACTATACGTTTAAGAGTAGGCTACAGACTCATGTACAACAATTACTATATGTTTAAGTGTAGGCTACTCACTTATATACTACAATTACTATTTGTTTAAGAGCAGGCCACTCACTCATGTAGAACAGCTAATATACGTTTAAGAGTAGGCTACTCACTCATATACAACAATTACAATATGTTTAAGAGTAGGCTACTCACACATATACAACCATTACTATACGTTTAAGAGTAGGCTACTCACTCATATACAACAATTCCTATTTGTTTAAGAGCAGGCCACTCACTCATGTACAACAGCTACTATACGTTTAAGAGTAGGCTACTCACTCATATACAACAATTACTATTTGTTTAAGAGTAGGCTACTCACACATATACAACAATTACTATACGTTTAAGAGTAGGCTACTCACTCATGTACAACAGCTACTATACGTTTAAGAGTAGGCTACTGACACATGTACAACAATTACTATACGTTTAAGAGCAGGCTACTCACTAATGTACAACAATTACTATACGTTTAAGAGTAGGCTACTCACTCATGTACAACAATTACTATACGTTTAAGAGTAGGCTACTCACTCATATACAACAATTACTATTTGTTTAAGAGCTGGCCACTCACTCATGTACAACAATTACTATACGTTTAAGAGTAGGCTACTAACACATGTACAACAATTATTATACGTTTAAGAGTAAGCTACTGACAAATGTACAGCAATTACTATACGTTTGAAAGTAAGCTACTCACATTTGTAAGACAATTACTATACGTTTGAAAGTAAGCTACCCACACATGTACAACAACTACTGTACGTTTGAGAGTAAGCTTCTCACTCATGTACAACAATTACTATACGTTTGAGAGTAAGCTACTCATATATATACAACAATTACTATACGTTTGAAAGAAAGCTACTTACACATGTACAACAATTACTATACGTATGAAAGTAAGTTACACACACATGTACAACAATTACTGTACGTATGAAAGTAAGTTATCCACACATGTACTGCAATTACTATAGGTTTGAGAGTAAGCTACACACACATGTACAACAATTCCCATACGTTTGAAGGTAAGCTATCCACACATGTACAACAATTACTATACGTTTGAAAGTAAGCTATCCACACATGTACAATAACTACTATACGTTTGAAAGTAAGTTATCCACACATGTAAACAATTACTATACGTTTGAAAGTAAGCTATCCACACATGTACAACAATTTATATATGTATGAATGTAAGTTACCCGCACATGTACAACAGCTACTATACGTTTGAGAGTAAGCTTATCACTCATGTACAACAATTACTATATGTATGAATGTAAGTTACCCGCACATGTACAACTACTATACGATTCAGAGTAAGCTTATCACTCATGTACAACAATTACTATATGTATGAATGTAAGTTACCCGCACATGTACAACTACTATACGATTCAGAGTAAGCTTATCACTCATGTACAACAATTACTATATGTATGAATGTAAGTTACCCGCACATGTACAACTACTATACGATTCAGAGTAAGGTTATCACTCATGTACAACAATTACTATATGTATGAATGTAAGTTACCCGCACATGTACAACAACTACTATACGTTTCAGAGTAAGCTTATCACTCATGTACAACAATTACTATAGGTTTGAGAGTAAGCTACTCACATATGTACAACAATTACTATACGTTTGAGAGTAAGCTACTCACACATGTACAACAATTACTAAACGTTTGAAAGTAAGCTACTCACACATGTACAACAGCTACTAAACGTTTGAGAGTAAGCTACTCACACATGTACAACAGCTACTAAACGTTTGAAAGTAAGCTACTCACATATATACAACAGCTACTAAACGTTTGAGAGTAAGCTACTCACACATGTACAACAGCTACTAAACGTTTGAGAGTAAGCTACTCACACATGTACAACAATTACTTTACGTTTGAAAGTAAGCTCCTCAGATATGTACAACAATTACTCTACGTTTGAAAGTAAGCTCCTCACACATGTACAACAATTACTTTACGTTTGAGAGTAAGCTCCTCACATATGTACAACAGCTACTAAACGTTTGAGAGTAAGCTACTCACACATGTACAACAGCTACTAAACGTTTGAGAGTAAGCTCCTCACACATGTACAACAGCTACTAAACGTTTGAGAGTAAGCTACTGACAAATGTACAGCAATTACTATACGTTTGAAAGTAAGCTACTCACATTTGTAAGACAATTACTATACGTTTGAAAGTAAGCTACCCACACATGTACAACAACTACTGTACGTTTGAGAGTAAGCTTCTCACTCATGTACAACAATTACTATACGTTTGAGAGTAAGCTACTCACATATGTACAACAATTACTATACAATTGAAAGTAAGCTACTCATATATATACTACAATTACTATACGTTTGAAAGTAAGCTACCCACATATATACAACAATTACTATACGTTTGAAAGTAAGTTCTCACATATATACAACAATTACTATACGTTTGAAAGAAAGCTACTTACACATGTACAACAATTACTATACGTATGAAAGTAAGTTACACACACATGTACAACAATTACTGTACGTATGAAAGTAAGTTATCCACACATGTACAACAATTACTATAGGTTTGAGAGTAAGCTACACATACATGTACGACAATTCCCATACGTTTGAAGGTAAGCTATCCACACATGTACAACAATTACTATACGTTTGAAAGTAAGCTATCCACACATGTACAATAACTACTATACGTTTGAAAGTAAGCTATCCACACATGTACAACAATTACTATATGTATGAATGTAAGTTACCCGCACATGTACAACAGCTACTATACGTTTGAGAGTAAGCTTATCACTCATGTACAACAATTACTATATGTATGAATGTAAGTTACCCGCACATGTACAACTACTATACGATTCAGAGTAAGGTTATCACTCATGTACAACAATTACTATATGTATGAATGTAAGTTACCCGCACATGTACAACAACTACTATACGTTTCAGAGTAAGCTTATCACTCATGTACAACAATTACTATAGGTTTGAGAGTAAGCTACTCACATATGTACAACAATTACTATACGTTTGAGAGTAAGCTACTCACACATGTACAACAATTACTAAACGTTTGAAAGTAAGCTACTCACACATGTACAACAGCTACTAAACGTTTGAGAGTAAGCTACTCACACATGTACAACAGCTACTAAACGTTTGAGAGTAAGCTACTCACACATGTACAACAGCTACTAAACGTTTGAGAGTAAGCTACTCACACATGTACAACAATTACTTTACGTTTGAAAGTAAGCTCCTCACATATGTACAACAATTACTTTACGTTTGAAAGTAAGCTCCTCACACATGTACAACAATTACTTTACGTTTGAGAGTAAGCTCCTCACATATGTACAACAGCTACTAAACGTTTGAGAGTAAGCTACTCACTCATGTACAACAGCTACTAAACGTTTGAGAGTAAGCTCCTCACACATGTAAAACAGCTACTAAACGTTTGAGAGTAAGCTACTCACATATGTACAACAGCTACTAAACGTTTGAGAGTAAGCTCCTCACACATGTACAACAGCTACTAAACGTTTGAGAGTAAGCTACTCACACATGTACAACAGCTACTAAACGTTTGAGAGTAAGCTACTCACACATGTAGAACAATTACTTTACGTTTGAAAGTAAGCTCCTCACATATGTACAACAATTACTTTACGTTTGAAAGTAAGCTCCTCACACATGTACAACAATTACTTTACGTTTGACAGTAAGCTATCCACACATGTACAACAATTACCTTACGTTTGAGAGTAAGCTACTCACTCATGTACAACAGCTACTAAACGTTTGAGAGTAGGTTACTCACACATGTACAACAGCTACTAAAAGTTTGAGAGTAAGCTACTCACTCATGTAATACAGCTACTAAACGTTTGAGAGTAAGCTACTCACTCATGTACAACAGCTACTAAACGTTTGAGAGTAAGCTACTCACTCATGTACAACAGCTACTAAACGTTTGAAAGAAAGCTACTCACACATGTACAACAGCTACTAAACGTTTGAGAGTAAGCTACTCACTCATGTACAACAGCTACTAAACGTTTGAGAGTAAGCTACTCACTCATGTACAACAGCTACTAAACGTTTGAGAGTAAGCTACTCACTCATGTACAACAGCTACTAAACGTTTGGAAGAAAGCTACTCACACATGTACAACAGCTACTAAACGTTTGAGAGTAAGCTACTCACACATGTACAACAGCTACTAAACGTTTGAAAGATAGCTACTCACTCATGTACAACAGCTACTGTACGTTTGAGAGTAAGCTACTCACACATGTACAACATCTACTAAACGTTTGACAGTAAGCTACTCACTCATGTACAACAGCTACTAAACGTTTGAGAGTAAGCTACTCACTCATGTACAACAGCTACTAAACATTTGACAGTAAGCTACTCACACATGTACAACAGCTACTAAACGTTTGAGAGTAAGCTACTCACTCATGTACAACAGCTACTAAACGTTTGAGAGTAAGCTACTCACACATGTACTACAGCTATTTAACGTTTGAGAGTAAGCTACTCACACATGTACAACAGCTACTATACGTTTTAGACTAAGCTACTCACACATGTACAACAGCTACTATACGTTTGAGAGTAAGCTACTCACACATGTACAACAGCTACTATACGTTTGAGAGTAAGCTACTCACACATGTACAACAGCTACTAAACGTTTGAGTGTAAGCTACTCACACATGTACAACAGCTACTCAACGTTTGAGAGTAAGTTACTCACACATGTACAACAGCTACTATACGTTTGAGAGTAAGCTACTCACACATGTACAACAGCTACTAAACGTTTGAGAGTAAGCTACTCACACATGTACAACAATTACTATACGTTTGAGAGTAAGCTACTCACACATGTACAACAGCTACTAAACGTTTGAGGGTAAGCTACTCACACATGTACAACAGCTACGTATGTTTGAGAGTAAGCTACTCAAACATGTACAACAGCTACTATACGTTTGAGAGTAAGCTACTCACACATGTACAAGAGCTACTGTACGTTTGAGAGTAAGCTACTCACACATGTACAACAGCTACTATACGTTTGAGAGTAAGCTACTCACACATGTACAACAGCTACTAAACGTTTGAGAGTAAGCTACTCACACATATACAACAGCTACTAAACGTTTGAGCGTAAGCTACTCACACATGTACAAGAGCTACTATACGTTTGAGAGTAAGCTACTCACACATGTGCAACAGCTACTAAACGTTTGAGAGTAAGCTACTCACACATGTACAACAGCTACTAAACGTTTGAGAGTAAGCTACTCACACATGTACAAAAGCTACTAAACGTTTGAGAGTAAGCTACTCACTCATGTACAACAGCTACTAAACGTTTGAAAGTAAGCTACTCACACATGTACAACAGCTACTATACGTTTGAGAGTAAGCTACTCACACATGTACAACAGCTACTATACGTTTGAGAGTAAGCTACTCACACATGTACAACAGCTACTATACGTTTGAGAGTAAGCTACTCACACATGTACAACAGCTACTATACGTTTGGGAGTAAGCTACTCACACATGTACAACAGCTACTAAACGTTTGAGTGTAAGCTATTCACACATGTACAACAGCTACTAAACGTTTGAGAGTAAGTTACTCACACATGTACGACAGCTACTAAACGTTTGAGAGTAAGCTACTCACACATGTACAACAGCTACTAAACGTTTGAGAGTAAGCTACTCACACATGTACAACAGCTACTAAACGTTTGAGAGTAAGCTACTCACACATGTACAACAGCTACTGTACGTTTGAGAGTAAGCTACTCACACATGTACAACAGCTACTAAACGTTTGAGAGTAAGCTACTCACACATGTACAACAGCTACTGTACGTTTGAGAGTAAGCTACTCACACATGTACAACAGCTACTATACGTATGAGAGTAAGCTACTCACACATGTACAACAGCTACTAAACGTTTGAGAATAAGCTACTCACACATGTACAACAGCTACTAAACGTTTGAGAGTAAGCTACTCACACATGTACAACAGCTACTATACGTTTGAGAGTAAGCTACTCACACATGTACAACAGCTACTAAACGTTTGAGAGTAAGCTACTCACACATGTACAACAGCTACTAAACGTTTGAGAGTAAGCTACTCACACATGTACAACAGCTACTGTACGTTTGAGAGTAAGCTACTCACTCATGTAAAACAGCTACTAAACGTTTGACTGTAAGCTACTCACACATGTACAACAGGTACTAAACGTTTGAGAGTAAGCTACTCACACATGTACAACAGCTACTATACGTTTGAGAGTAAGCTACTCACACATGTACAACAGCTACAATACGTTTGAGAGTAAGCTACTCACACATGTACAACAGCTACTAAACGTTTGAGAGTAAGCTACTCACACATGTACAACAGCTACTATACGTTTAAGAGTAGGCTACTCACACATGTACAGCAGCTACTATACGTTTAAGAGTAGGCTACTGACACATGTACAACAATTACTATACGTTTAAGAGTAGGCTACTCACACATGTACAACAATTACTATACGTTTAAGAGTAGGCTAATAACACATGTACAATAATTACTATACATTTAAGAGAAGCTGCTAACACATGTACAACAATTACTATACGTTTAAGGGTACGCTACTCACACATGTACAACAGCTACTATACGTTTAAGAGTATGCTACTGACAGATGTACAACAATTACTATGCGTTTAAGAGTAGGCTACTCACACATGTACAACAATTACTATACGTTTATGAGTAGGCTACTCACTCATTTACAAGAGCTACTATACGTTTAAGAGTAGGCTACTCACTCATGTACAACAAATACTATACGTTTAAGGGTAGGCTACTCACTCATGTACAACAGCTACTATACGTTTAAGAGTAGGCTACTCACTCATATACAACAATTACTATTTGTTTAAGAGTAGGCTACTCACACATATACAATAATTACTATACGTTTAAGAGTAGGCTGCTCACTCATGTACAACAGCTACTATACGTTTAAGAGTAGGCTACTCACTAATGTACAACAATTACTATACGTTTAAGAGTAGGCTACAGACTCATGTACAACAATTACTATATGTTTAAGAGTAGGCTACTCACTCATATACAACAATTACTATTTGTTTAAGAGCAGGCCACTCACTCATGTACAACAGCTAATATACGTTTAAGAGTAGGCTACTCACTCATATACAACAATTACAATATGTTTAAGAGTAGGCTACTCACACATATACAACAATTACTATACGTTTAAGAGTAGGCTACTCACTCATATACAACAATTACTATTTGTTTAAGAGCAGGCCACTCACTCATGTACAACAGCTACTATACGTTTAAGAGTAGGCTACTCACTCATATACAACAATTACTATTTGTTTAAGAGTAGGCTACTCACACATATACAACAATTACTATACGTTTAAGAGTAGGCTACTCACTCATGTACAACAGCTACTATACGTTTAAGAGTAGGCTACTGACACATGTACAACAATTACTATACGTTTAAGAGTAGGCTACTCACTAATGTACAACAATTACTATACGTTTAAGAGTAGGCTACTCACTCATGTACAACAATTACTATACGTTTAAGAGTAGGCTACTCACTCATATACAACAATTACTATTTGTTTAAGAGCAGGCCACTCACTCATGTACAACAATTACTATACGTTTAAGAGTAGGCTACTAACACATGTACAACAATTATTATACGTTTAAGAGTAAGCTACTGACAAATGTACAGCAATTACTATACATTTGAAAGTAAGCTACTCACATTTGTAAGACAATTACTATACGTTTGAAAGTAAGCTACCCACACATGTACAACAACTACTGTACGTTTGAGAGTAAGCTTCTCACTCATGTACAACAATTACTATACGTTTGAGAGTAAGCTACTCATATATATACAACAATTACTATACGTTTAAAAGTAAGCTACTAACATATGTACAACAATTACTATACAATTGAAAGTAAGCTACTCATATATATACAACAATTACTATACGTTTGAAAGTAAGCTACCCACATATATACAACAATTAGTATACGTTTGAAAGTAAGGTCTCACATATATACAACAATTACTATACGTTTGAAAGAAAGCTACTTACACATGTACAACAATTACTATACGTATGAAAGTAAGTTACACACACATGTACAACAATTACTGTACGTATGAATGTAAGTTATCCACACATGTACAACAATTACTATAGGTTTGAGAGTAAGCTACACACACATGTACAACAATTCCCATACGTTTGAAGGTAAGCTATCCACACATGTACAACAATTACTATACGTTTGAAAGTAAGCTATCCACACATGTACAATAACTACTATACGTTTGAAAATAAGTTATCCACACATGTAAACAATTACTATACGTTTGAAAGTAAGCTATCCACACATGTACAACAATTACTATATGTATGAATGTAAGTTACCCGCACATGTACAACAGCTACTATACGTTTGAGAGTAAGCTTATCACTCATGTACAACAATTACTATATGTATGAATGTAAGTTACCCGCACATGTACAACTACTATACGATTCAGAGTAAGGTTATCACTCATGTACAACAATTACTATATGTATGAATGTAAGTTACCCGCACATGTACAACAACTACTATACGTTTCAGAGTAAGCTTATCACTCATGTACAACAATTACTATAGGTTTGAGAGTAAGCTACTCACATATGTACAACAATTACTATACGTTTGAGAGTAAGCTACTCACACATGTACAACAATTACTAAACGTTTGAAAGTAAGCTACTCACACATGTACAACAGCTACTAAACGTTTGAGAGTAAGCTACTCACACATGTACAACAGCTACTAAACGTTTGAAAGTAAGCTACTCACATATATACAACAGCTACTAAACGTTTGAGAGTAAGCTACTCACACATGTACAACAGCTACTAAACGTTTGAGAGTAAGCTACTCACACATGTACAACAATTATTTTACGTTTGAAAGTAAGCTCCTCAGATATGTACAACAATTACTTTACGTTTGAAAGTAAGCTCCTCACATATGTACAACAATTACTTTACGTTTGAGAGTAAGCTCCTCACATATGTACAACAGCTACTAAACGTTTGAGAGTAAGCTACTCACACATGTACAACAGCTACTAAACGTTTGAGAGTAAGCTCCTCACACATGTACAACAGCTACTAAACGTTTGAGAGTAAGCTACTCACATATGTACAACAGCTACTAAACGTTTGAGAGTAAGCTCCTCACACATGTACAACAGCTACTAAACGTTTGAGAGTAAGCTACTCACACATGTACAACAGCTACTAAACGTTTGAGAGTAAGCTACTCACACATGTAGAACAATTACTTTACGTTTGAAAGTAAGCTCCTCACATATGTACAACAATTACTTTACGTTTGAAAGTAAGCTCCTCACATATGTACAACAATTACTTTACGTTTGAAAGTAAGCTCCTCACACATGTACAATAATTACTTTACGTTTGAGAGTAAGCTATCCACACATGTACATCAATTACTTTACGTTTGAGAGTAAGCTACTCACTCATGTACAACAGCTACTAAACGTTTGAGAGTAAGCTACTCACACATGTACAACAGCTACTAAACGTTTGAAAGTAAGCTACTCACTCACGTAATACAGCTACTAAACGTTTGAAAGTAAGCTACTCACTCATGTACAACAGCTACTAAACGTTTGAGAGTAAGCTACTCACTCATGTACAACAGCTACTAAACGTTTGAAAGAAAGCTACTCACACATGTACAACAGCTACTAAAAGTTTGAGAGTAAGCTACTCACTCATGTACAACAGCTACTAAACGTTTGAGAGTAAGCTACTCACTCATGTACAACAGCTACTAAACGTTTGGAAGAAAGCTACTCACACATGTACAACAGGTACTAAACGTTTGAGCGTAAGCTACTCACACATGTACAACAGCTACTATACGTTTGAGAGTAAGCTGCTCACACATGTACAACAGCTACTATACGTTTGAGAGTAAGCTACTCACTCATGTACAACAGCTACTAAACGTTTGAGAGTAAGCTACTCACACATGTACAACAGCTACTAAACGTTTGAGAGTAAGCTACTCACACATGTACAACAGCTACTATACGTTTGAGAGTAAGCTACTCACACATGTACAACAGCTACTAAACGTTTGAGAGTAAGCTACTCACACATGTACAACAGCTACTAAACGTTTGAGAGTAAGCTACTCACACATGTACAACAGCTACTATACGTTTGAGAGTAAGCTACTCACACATGTACAACAGCTACTAAACATTTGAGAGTAAGCTACTCACACATGTACAACAGCTACTAAACGTTTGAGAGTAAGCTACTCACACATGTACAACAGCTACTATACGTTTGAGAGTAAGCTAATCACTCATATACAACAGCTACTAAACGTTTGAGAGTAAGCTACTCACACATGTACAACAGCTACTGTACGTTTGAGATTAACCTATCCACAAATGTACAATTACTATACGTATGAAAGAAAGCTACTCACTCATGTACAACAGCTACTATACGTTTGATAGTAAGCTACCCACACACGTACAACAGCTACTAAACGTTTGAGAGTAAGCTACCCACACATGTACAACAGCTACTGTACGTTTGAGATTAACCTGTCCACACGTGTACAATTGCTATACGTTTGAAAGAAAGCTACTCACTCATGTACAACAGCTACTAAACGTTTGAGAGAAAGCTACCCACACATGTACAACAGCTACTATACGTTTAAGAGTAGGCTACTCACACATGTACAGCAGCTACTATACGTTTAAGAGTAGGCTACTGACACATGTACAACAATTACTATACGTATGAAAGAAAGCTACTCACTCATGTACAACAGCTACTATACGTTTGATAGTAAGCTACCCACACACGTACAACAGCTACTAAACGTTTGAGAGTAAGCTACCCACACATGTACAACAGCTACTGTACGTTTGAGATTAACCTGTCCACACGTGTACAATTGCTATACGTTTGAAAGAAAGCTACTCACTCATGTACAACAGCTACTAAACGTTTGAGAGTAAGCTACTCACACATGTACAACAGCTACTATACGTTTAAGAGTAGGCTACTCACACATGTACAGCAGCTACTATACGTTTAAGAGTAGGCTACTGACACATGTACAACAATTACTATACGTTTAAGAGTAGGCTACTCACACATGTACAACAATTACTATACGTTTAAGAGTAGGCTAATAACACATGTACAATAATTACTATACATTTAAGAGAAGCTGCTAACACATGTACAACAATTACTATACGTTTAAGGGTACGCTACTCACACATGTACAACAGCTACTATACGTTTAAGAGTATGCTACTGACAGATGTACAACAATTACTATGCGTTTAAGAGTAGGCTACTCACACATGTACAACAATTACTATACGTTTATGAGTAGGCTACTCACTCATTTACAAGAGCTACTATACGTTTAAGAGTAGGCTACTCACTCATGTACAACAAATACTATACGTTTAAGGGTAGGCTACTCACTCATGTACAACAGCTACTATACGTTTAAGAGTAGGCTACTCACTCATATACAACAATTACTATTTGTTTAAGAGTAGGCTACTCACACATATACAATAATTACTATACGTTTAAGAGTAGGCTGCTCACTCATGTACAACAGCTACTATACGTTTAAGAGTAGGCTACTCACTAATGTACAACAATTACTATACGTTTAAGAGTAGGCTACAGACTCATGTACAACAATTACTATATGTTTAAGAGTAGGCTACTCACTCATATACAACAATTACTATTTGTTTAAGAGCAGGCCACTCACTCATGTACAACAGCTAATATACGTTTAAGAGTAGGCTACTCACTCATATACAACAATTACAATATGTTTAAGAGTAGGCTACTCACACATATACAACAATTACTATACGTTTAAGAGTAGGCTACTCACTCATATACAACAATTACTATTTGTTTAAGAGCAGGCCACTCACTCATGTACAACAGCTACTATACGTTTAAGAGTAGGCTACTCACTCATATACAACAATTACTATTTGTTTAAGAGTAGGCTACTCACACATATACAACAATTACTATACGTTTAAGAGTAGGCTACTCACTCATGTACAACAGCTACTATACGTTTAAGAGTAGGCTACTGACACATGTACAACAATTACTATACGTTTAAGAGTAGGCTACTCACTAATGTACAACAATTACTATACGTTTAAGAGTAGGCTACTCACTCATGTACAACAATTACTATACGTTTAAGAGTAGGCTACTCACTCATATACAACAATTACTATTTGTTTAAGAGCAGGCCACTCACTCATGTACAACAATTACTATACGTTTAAGAGTAGGCTACTAACACATGTACAACAATTATTATACGTTTAAGAGTAAGCTACTGACAAATGTACAGCAATTACTATACATTTGAAAGTAAGCTACTCACATTTGTAAGACAATTACTATACGTTTGAAAGTAAGCTACCCACACATGTACAACAACTACTGTACGTTTGAGAGTAAGCTTCTCACTCATGTACAACAATTACTATACGTTTGAGAGTAAGCTACTCATATATATACAACAATTACTATACGTTTAAAAGTAAGCTACTAACATATGTACAACAATTACTATACAATTGAAAGTAAGCTACTCATATATATACAACAATTACTATACGTTTGAAAGTAAGCTACCCACATATATACAACAATTAGTATACGTTTGAAAGTAAGGTCTCACATATATACAACAATTACTATACGTTTGAAAGAAAGCTACTTACACATGTACAACAATTACTATACGTATGAAAGTAAGTTACACACACATGTACAACAATTACTGTACGTATGAATGTAAGTTATCCACACATGTACAACAATTACTATAGGTTTGAGAGTAAGCTACACACACATGTACAACAATTCCCATACGTTTGAAGGTAAGCTATCCACACATGTACAACAATTACTATACGTTTGAAAGTAAGCTATCCACACATGTACAATAACTACTATACGTTTGAAAATAAGTTATCCACACATGTAAACAATTACTATACGTTTGAAAGTAAGCTATCCACACATGTACAACAATTACTATATGTATGAATTTAAGTTACCCGCACATGTACAACAGCTACTATACGTTTGAGAGTAAGCTTATCACTCATGTACAACAATTACTATATGTATGAATGTAAGTTACCCGCACATGTACAACTACTATACGATTCAGAGTAAGGTTATCACTCATGTACAACAATTACTATATGTATGAATGTAAGTTACCCGCACATGTACAACAACTACTATACGTTTCAGAGTAAGCTTATCACTCATGTACAACAATTACTATAGGTTTGAGAGTAAGCTACTCACATATGTACAACAATTACTATACGTTTGAGAGTAAGCTACTCACACATGTACAACAATTACTAAACGTTTGAAAGTAAGCTACTCACACATGTACAACAGCTACTAAACGTTTGAGAGTAAGCTACTCACACATGTACAACAGCTACTAAACGTTTGAAAGTAAGCTACTCACATATATACAACAGCTACTAAACGTTTGAGAGTAAGCTACTCACACATGTACAACAGCTACTAAACGTTTGAGAGTAAGCTACTCACACATGTACAACAATTATTTTACGTTTGAAAGTAAGCTCCTCAGATATGTACAACAATTACTTTACGTTTGAAAGTAAGCTCCTCACATATGTACAACAATTACTTTACGTTTGAGAGTAAGCTCCTCACATATGTACAACAGCTACTAAACGTTTGAGAGTAAGCTACTCACACATGTACAACAGCTACTAAACGTTTGAGAGTAAGCTCCTCACACATGTACAACAGCTACTAAACGTTTGAGAGTAAGCTACTCACATATGTACAACAGCTACTAAACGTTTGAGAGTAAGCTCCTCACACATGTACAACAGCTACTAAACGTTTGAGAGTAAGCTACTCACACATGTACAACAGCTACTAAACGTTTGAGAGTAAGCTACTCACACATGTAGAACAATTACTTTACGTTTGAAAGTAAGCTCCTCACATATGTACAACAATTACTTTACGTTTGAAAGTAAGCTCCTCACATATGTACAACAATTACTTTACGTTTGAAAGTAAGCTCCTCACACATGTACAATAATTACTTTACGTTTGAGAGTAAGCTATCCACACATGTACATCAATTACTTTACGTTTGAGAGTAAGCTACTCACTCATGTACAACAGCTACTAAACGTTTGAGAGTAAGCTACTCACACATGTACAACAGCTACTAAACGTTTGAAAGTAAGCTACTCACTCACGTAATACAGCTACTAAACGTTTGAAAGTAAGCTACTCACTCATGTACAACAGCTACTAAACGTTTGAGAGTAAGCTACTCACTCATGTACAACAGCTACTAAACGTTTGAAAGAAAGCTACTCACACATGTACAACAGCTACTAAAAGTTTGAGAGTAAGCTACTCACACATGTACAACAGCTACTAAACGTTTGAGAGTAAGCTACTCACTCATGTACAACAGCTACTAAACGTTTGGAAGAAAGCTACTCACACATGTACAACAGGTACTAAAGGTTTGAGCGTAAGCTACTCACACATGTACAACAGCTACTATACGTTTGAGAGTAAGCTGCTCACACATGTACAACAGCTACTATACGTTTGAGAGTAAGCTACTCACTCATGTACAACAGCTACTAAACGTTTGAGAGTAAGCTACTCACACATGTACAACAGCTACTAAACGTTTGAGAGTAAGCTACTCACACATGTACAACAGCTACTATACGTTTGAGAGTAAGCTACTCACACATGTACAACAGCTACTAAACGTTTGAGAGTAAGCTACTCACACATGTACAACAGCTACTAAACGTTTGAGAGTAAGCTACTCACACATGTACAACAGCTACTATACGTTTGAGAGTAAGCTACTCACACATGTACAACAGCTACTAAACATTTGAGAGTAAGCTACTCACACATGTACAACAGTTACTAAACGTTTGAGAGTAAGCTACTCACACATGTACAACAGCTACTATACGTTTGAGAGTAAGCTAATCACTCATATACAACAGCTACTAAACGTTTGAGAGTAAGCTACTCACACATGTACAACAGCTACTGTACGTTTGAGATTAACCTATCCACAAATGTACAATTACTATACGTATGAAAGAAAGCTACTCACTCATGTACAACAGCTACTATACGTTTGATAGTAAGCTACCCACACACGTACAACAGCTACTAAACGTTTGAGAGTAAGCTACCCACACATGTACAACAGCTACTGTACGTTTGAGATTAACCTGTCCACACGTGTACAATTGCTATACGTTTGAAAGAAAGCTACTCACTCATGTACAACAGCTACTAAACGTTTGAGAGAAAGCTACCCACACATGTACAACAGCTACTAAACGTTTGAGAGTAAGCTACCCACACATGTACAACAGCTACTAAACGTTTGAGAGTAAGCTACTCACACATGTACAACAGCTACTAAACGTTTGAGTGTAAGCTACTCACACATGTACAACAGCTACTAAACGTTTGAGAGTAAGCTACTCACTCATGTACAACAGCTACTAAACGTTTGAGAGTAAGCTACTCACACATGTACAACAGCTACTAAACGTTTGAGTGTAAGCTACTCACACATGTACAACAGCTACTAAACGTTTGAGAGTAAGCTACTCACTCATGTACAACAGCTACTAAACGTTTCAGAGTAAGTTACTCACACATGTACAACAGCTACTATACGTTTGAGAGTAAACTACTCACTTATGTACAACAGCTACTAAACGTTTGAGTGTAAGCTACTCACACATGTACAACAGCTACTATACGTTTAAGGGTAGGCTACTCACATATGTACAACAATTACTATACGTTTAAGAGTAGGCTACTCACTCATGTACAATTACTATACGTTTAAGAGTAGGCTACTCACACATGTACAATTACTATACGTTTAAGAGTAGGCTACTCACACATGTACAACAGCTACTATACGTTTAAGAGTAGGCTACTAACACATGTACAACAATTACTATACGTTTAAGGGTAGGCTACTCACATATGTACAACAATTACTATACGTTTAAGAGTAGGCTACTGACACTTGTACAACAATTACTATATGTTTAAGAGTAGGCTACTCACACATGTACAACAATTACTATACGTTTAAGAGTACGCTAATAACACATGTACAATAATTACTATACATTTAAGAGAAGCTGCTAACACATGTACAACAATTACTATACGTTTAGGGGTACGCTACTCACACATGTACAACAGCTACTATACGTTTAAGAGTATGCTTCTGACAGATGTTAAACAATTACTATGCGTTTAAGAGTAGGCTACTCACACATGTACAACAATTACTATACGTTTATGAATAGGCTACTCACTCATTTACAAGTGCTACTATACGTTTAAGAGTAGGCTACTCACTCATGTACAACAATTACTATACGTTTAAAAGTAGGCTACTCACTCATGTAAAACAGCTACTATACGTTTAAGAGTAGGCTACTCACTCATATACCACAATTACTATTTGTTTAAGAGTAGGCTACTCACACATATACATTAATTACTATACGTTTAAGAGTAGGCTACTCACTCATGTACAACAGCTACTATACGTTTAAGAGTAGGCTACTCACTAATGTACAACAATTACTATACGTTTAAGAGTAGGCTACTCACTCATGTACAAAAATTACTATATGTTTAAGAGTAGGCTACTCACTCATATACAACAATTAGTATTTGTTTAAGAGCAGGCCACTCACTCTTATACAACAGCTACTATACGTTTAAGAGTAGGCTACTCACTCATATACAACAATTACAGTTTGTTTAAGAGTAAGCTACTCACACATATACAACAATTACTATACGTTTAAGAGTAGGCTACTCACACATATACAACAATTACTATACGTTTATGAGTAGGCTACTCATTCATATACAACAATTACTATTTGTTTAAGAGCAGGCCACTCACTCATGTACAACATGTACTATACGTTTAAGAGTAGGCTACTCACTCATATACAACAATTACTATTTGTTTAAGAGTAGGCTACGCACACATATACAGCAATTACTATACGTTTAAGAGTAGGCTACTCACTCATGTACAACAGCTACTATACGTTTAAGAGTAGGCTACTGACACATGTACAACAATTACTATACGTTTAAGAGTAGGCTACTCACTAATGTACAACAATTACTATACCTTTAAGAGTAGGCTACTCACTCATATACAACAATTACTATTTGTTTAAGAGCAGGCCACTCACTCATGTACAACAGCTACTATACGTTTAAGAGTAGGCTACTAACACATGTACAACAATTACTATACGTTTAAGAGTAAGCTACTGACAAATGTACAGCAATTACTATACGTTTGAAAGTAAGCTACTCACATTTGTAAGACAATTCCTATACGTTTGAAAGTAAGCTACCCACACATGTACAACAACTACTGTACGTTTGAGAGTAAGCTTCTCACTCATGTACAACAATTACTATACGTTTGAGAGTAAGCTACTCACATATGTACAACAATTACTATACAATTGAAAGTAAGCTACTCATATATATACAACAATTACTATACGTTTGAAAGTAAGGTCTCACATATATACAACAATTACTATACGTTTGAAAGAAAGCTACTTACACATGTACAACAATTACTATACGTATGAAAGTAAGTTACACACACATGTACAACAATTACTGTACGTATGAAAGTAAGTTATCCACACATTTACAACAATTACTATAGGTTTGAGAGTAAGCTACACATACATGTACAACAATTCCCATACGTTTGAAGGTAAGCTATCCACACATGTACAACAATTACTATACGTTTGAAAGTAAGCTAATCACACATGTACAATAACTACTATACGTTTGAAAGTAAGATATCCACACATGTAAACAATTACTATACGTTTGAAAGTAAGCTATCCACACATGTACAACAATTACTATATGTATGAATGTAAGTTACCCGCACATGTACAACAGCTACTATACGTTTGAGAGTAAGCTTATCACTCATGTACAACAATTACTATATGTATGAATGTAAGTTACCCGCACATGTACAACTACTATACGATTCAGAGTAAGGTTATCACTCATGTACAACAACTACTATATGTATGAATGTAAGTTACCCGCACATGTACAACAACTATTATACGTTTCAGAGTAAGCTTATCACTCATGTACAACAATTACTATAGGTTTGAGAGTAAGCTACTCACATATGTACAACAATTACTATACGTTTGAGAGTAAGCTACTCACACATGTACAACAATTACTAAACGTTTGAAAGTAAGCTACTCACACATGTACAACAGCTACTAAACGTTTGAGAGTAAGCTACTCACACATGTACAACAGCTACTAAACGTTTGAGAGTAAGCTACTCACACATGTACAACAGCTACTAAACGTTTGAGAGTAAGCTACTCACACATGTACAACAATTACTTTACGTTTGAAAGTAAGCTCCTCACATATGTACAACAATTACTTTACGTTTGAAAGTAAGCTCCTCACACATGTACAACAATTACTTTACGTTTGAGAGTAAGCTCCTCACATATGTACAACAGCTACTAAACCTTTGAGAGTAAGCTACTCACACATGTACAACAGCTACTAAACGTTTGAGAGTAAGCTCCTCACACATGTACAACAGCTACTAAACGTTTGAGAGTAAGCTACTCACATATGTACAACAGCTACTAAACGTTTGAGGGTAAGCTCCTCACACATGTACAACAGCTACTAAACGTTTGAGAGTAAGCTACTCACACATGTACAACAGCTACTAAACGTTTGAGAGTAAGCTACTCACACATGTAGAACAATTACTTTACGTTTGAAAGTAAGCTCCTCACATATGTACAACAATTACTTTACGTTTGAAAGTAAGCTCCTCACATATGTACAACAATTACTTTACGTTTGAAAGTAAGCTCCTCACACATGTACAACAATTACTTTACGTTTGAGAGTAAGCTATCCACACATGTACATCAATTACTTTACGTTTGAGAGTAAGCTACTGACTCATGTACAACAGCTACTAAACGTTTGAGAGTAAGCTACTCACTCATGTACAACAGCTACTAAACGTTTGAAAGAAAGCTACTCACACATGTACAACAGCTACTAAACGTTTGAGAGTAAGCTACTCACTCATGTACAACAGCTACTAAACGTTTGAGAGTAAGCTACTCACTCATGTACAACAGCTACTAAGCTTTTGGAAGAAAGCTACTCACACATGTACAACAGCTACTAAACGTTTGAGAGTAAGCTACTCACACATGTACAACAGCTACTAAACGTTTGAAAGAAAGCTACTCACTCATGTACAACAGCTACTGTACGTTTGAGAGTAAGCTACTCACACATGTACAACAGCTACTAAACGTTTGACAGTAAGCTACTCACTCATGTACAACAGCTACTAAACGTTTGAGAGTAAGCTACTCACTCATGTACAACAGCTACTAAACATTTGACAGTAAGCTACTCACACATGTACAACAGCTACTAAACGTTTGAGAGTAAGCTACTCACACATGTACAACAGCTACTGTACGTTTGAGAGTAAGCTACTCACACATGTACAACAGCTACTATACGTTTGAGAGTAAGCTACTCACACATGTACAAGAGCTACTGTAGGTTTGAGAGTAAGCTACTCACACATGTACAACAGCTACTATACGTTTGAGAGTAAGCTACTCACACATGCACAACAGCTACTAAACGTTTGAGAGTAAGTTACTCACACATGTACAACAGCTACTAAACGTTTGAGAGTAAGCTACTCACACATGTACAACAGCTACTAAACGTTTGAGAAAAAGCTACTCACACATGTACAACAGCTACTAAACGTTTGAGAGTAAGCTACTCACACATGTACAACAGCTGCTGTACGTTTGAGAGTAAGCTACTCACACATGTACAACAGCTACTAAACGTTTGAGATTAAGCTACTCACACATGTACAGCAGCTACTGTACGTTTGAGAGTAAGCTACTCACACATGTACAACAGCTACTATACGTATGAGAGTAAGCTACTCACACATGTACAACAGCTACTATACGTTTGAGAGTAAGCTACTCACACATGTACAACAGCTACTATACGTTTGAGAGTAAGCTACTCACACATGTAAAACAGCTACTATACGTTTGAGAGTAAGCTACTCACACATGTACAACAGCTACTGTACGTTTGAGAGTAAGCTACTCACACATGTACAACAGCTACTATACGTTTGAGAGTAAGCTACTCACATATGTAAACAGCTACTAAACGTTTGAGAGTAAGCTACTCACACATGTACAACAGCTACTAAACTTTTGAGAGTAAGCTACACACACATTTACAACAGCTACTATACGTTTGAGAGTAAGCTACTCACACATGTGCAACAGCTACTAAACGTTTGAGAGTAAGCTACTCACACATGTACAACAGCTACTATACGTTTGAGAGTAAGCTACTCACATATGTAAACAGCTACTAAACGTTTGAGAGTAAGCTACTCACACATGTACAACAGCTACTAAACGTTTGAGAGTAAGCTACACACACATTTACAACAGCTACTATACGTTTGAGAGTAAGCTACTCACACATGTACAACAGGTACTAAACGTTTGAGAGTAAGCTACTCACACATGTACAACAGCTACTATACGTTTGAGAGTAAGCTACTCACACATGTACAACAGCTACTATACGTTTGAGAGTAAGCTACTCACTCATGTACAACAGCTACTAAACGTTTGAGAGTAAGCTACTCACAGATGTACAACAGCTACTAAACGTTTGAGAGTAAGCTACTCACACATGTACATGAGCTACTATACGTTTGAGAGTAAGTTACTCACACATGTACAATAGCTACTAAACGTTTGAGAGTAAGCTACTCACACATGTACAACAGCTACTATACGTTTGAGAGTAAGCTACTCACACATGTGCAACAGCTACTAAACGTTAGAGAGTAAGCTACTCACACATGTACAACAGCTACTATACGTTTGAGAGTAAGCTACTCACATATGTACAACAGCTACTATACGTTTGAGAGTAAGCTACTCGCACATGTACAACAGCTACTATACGTTTGAGAGTAAGCTACTCACACATGTACAACAGCTACTAAACGTTTGAGTGTAAGCTACTCACACATGTACAACAGCTACTAAACGTTTGAGGGTAAGTTACTCACACATGTACAATAGCTACTATACGTTTGAGAGTAAGCTACTCACACATGTACAACAGCTACTATACGTTTGAGAGTAAGCTACTCACACATGTACAACAGCTACTGTACGTTTGAGAGTAAGCTACTCACACATGTACAACAGCTACTATACGTTTGAGAGTAAGCTACTCACATATGTAAACAGCTACTAAACGTTTGAGAGTAAGCTACTCACACATGTACAACAGCTACTAAACGTTTGAGAGTAAGCTACACACACATTTACAACAGCTACTATACGTTTGAGAGTAAGCTACTCACACATGTGCAACAGCTACTAAACGTTTGAGAGTAAGCTACTCACACATGTACAACAGCTACTAAACGTTTGAGAGTAAGCTACTCACACATGTACAACAGCTACTGTACGTTTGAGAGTAAGCTACTCACTCATGTACAACAGCTACTAAACGTTTGAGAGTAAGCTACTCACACATGTACAACAGCTACTATACGTTTGAGAGTAAGCTACTCACACATGTACAACAGCTACTATACGTTTGAGAGTAAGCTACTCACACATGCACAACAGCTACTAAACGTTTGAGAGTAAGCTACTCACACATGTACAACAGCTACTAAACGTTTGAGAGTAAGCTACTCACACATGTACAACAGCTACTATACGTTTAAGAGTAAGCTACTCACACATGTACAAGAGCTACTAAACGTTTGAGAGTAAGCTACTCACACATGTACAACAGCTACTAAACGTTTGAGAGTAAGCTACTCACACATGTACAACAGCTACTAAACGTTTGAGAGTTAGCTACCCACACATGTACAACAGCTACTGTACGTTTGAGATTAACCTATCCACACATGTACAATTTTTATACGTTTGAAAGAAAGCTACTCACTCATGTACAACAGCTACTAAACGTTTGAGAGTAAGCTGCCCACACATGTACAACAGCTACTAAACGTTTGAGAGTAAGCTACTCACACATGTAAAACAGCTACTAAACGTTTGAGTGTAAGCTACTCACACATGTACAACAGCTACTAAACGTTTGAGAGTAAGCTACTCACTCTTGTACAACAGGTACTAAACGTTTGAGAGTAAGCTACTCACACATGTACAACAGCTACTAAACGTTTGAGAGTAAACTACCCACTCATGTACAACAGCAACTAAACGTTTGAGTGTAAGCTACTCACACATGTACAACAGCTACTATACGTTTAAGGGTAGGCTACTCACATATGTACAACAATTACTATTCGTTTAAGAGTAGGCTACTCACTCATGTACAATTACTATACGTTTAAGAGTAGGCTACTCACACATGTACAACAGCTACTAAACGTTTGAGTGTAAGCTACTCACTCATGTACAACAGCTACTAAACGTTTGAGAGTAAGCTACTCACACATGTACAACAGCTACTGTACGTTTGAGAGTAAGCTACTCACTCATGTACAACAGCTACTAAACGTTTGAGAGTAAGCTACTCACACATGTACAACAGCTACTATAAGTTTGAGAGTAAGCTACTCACACATGTACAACAGCTACTATACGTTTGAGAGTAAGCTACTCACACATGTACAACAGCTACTATACGTTTGAGAGTAAGCTACTCACACATGTACAACAGCTACTAAACGTTTGAGTGTAAGCTATTCACACATGTACAACAGCTACTAAACGTTTGAGAGTAAGCTACTCACACATGTACAACAGCTACTAAACGTTTGAGAGTAAGCTACTCACACATGTACAACAGCTACTAAACGTTTGAGAGTAAGCTACTCACACATGTACAACAGCTACTGTACGTTTGAGAGTAAGCTACTCACACATGTACAACAGCTACTGTACGTTTGAGAGTAAGCTAATCACACATGTACAACAGCTACTATACGTATGAGAGTAAGCTACTCACACATGTACAACAGCTACTAAACGTTTGAGAGTAAGCTACTCACACATGTACAACAGCTACTAAACGTTTGAGAGTAAGCTACTCACACATGTACAACAGCTACTATACGTTTGAGAGTAAGCTACTCACACATGTACAACAGCTACTATACGTTTGAGAGTAAGCTACTCACACATGTACAACAGCTACTAAACGTTTGAGTGTAAGCTATTTACACATGTACAACAGCTACTAAACGTTTGAGAGTAAGCTACTCACACATGTACAACAGCTACTAAACGTTTGAGAATAAGCTACCCACACATGTACAACAGCTACTAAACGTTTGAGAGTAAGCTACTCACACATGTAAAACAGCTACTAAACGTTTGAGTGTAAGCTACTCACACATGTACAACAGCTACTAAACGTTTGAGAGTAAGCTACTCACTCTTGTACAACAGGTACTAAACGTTTGAGAGTAAGCTACTCACACATGTACAACAGCTACTAAACGTTTGAGTGTAAGCTACTCACTCATGTACAACAGCTACTAAACGTTTGAGAGTAAGTTACTCACACATGTACAACAGCTACTATACGTTTCAGAGTAAACTACTCACTCATGTACAACAGCAACTAAACGTTTGAGTGTAAGCTACTCACACATGTACAACAGCTACTATACGTTTAAGGGTAGGCTACTCACATATGTACAACAATTACTATTCGTTTAAGAGTAGGCTACTCACTCATGTACAATTACTATACGTTTAAGAGTAGGCTACTCACACATGTACAACAGCTACTAAACGTTTGAGTGTAAGCTACTCACTCATGTACAACAGCTACTAAACGTTTGAGAGTAAGCTACTCACACATGTACAACAGCTACTGTACGTTTGAGAGTAAGCTACTCACTCATAAACAACAGCTACTAAACGTTTGAGAGTAAGCTACTCACACATGTACAACAGCTACTATACGTTTGAGAGTAAGCTACTCACACATGTACAACAGCTACTATACGTTTGAGAGTAAGCTACTCACACATGTACAACAGCTACTATACGTTTGAGAGTAAGCTACTCACACATGTACAACAGCTACTAAACGTTTGAGTGTAAGCTATTTACACATGTACAACAGCTACTAAACGTTTGAGAGTAAGCTACTCACACATGTACAACAGCTACTAAACGTTTGAGAGTAAGCTACTCACACATGTACAACAGCTACTAAACGTTTGAGAGTAAGCTACTCACACATGTACAACAGCTACTGTACGTTTGAGAGTAAGCTACTCACACATGTACAACAGCTACTGTACGTTTGAGAGTAAGCTACTCACACATGTACAACAGCTACTATACGTATGAGAGTAAGCTACTCACACATGTACAACAGCTACTAAACGTTTGAGAGTAAGCTACTCACACATGTACAACAGCTACTAAACGTTTGAGAGTAAGCTACTCACACATGTACAATAGCTACTATACGTTTGAGAGTAAGATACTCACACATGTACAACAGCTACTAAACGTTTGAGAGTAAGCTACTCACACATGTACAACAGCTACTAAACGTTTGAGAGTAAGCTACTCACACATGTACAACAGCTACTTTACGTTTGAGAGTAAGCTACTCACTCATGTACAACAGCTACTAAACGTTTGAGTGTAAGCTACTCACACATGTACAACAGCTACTAAACGTTTGAGAGTAAGATACTCACACATGTACAACAGCTACTGTACGTTTGAGAGTAAGCTACTCACACATGTACAACAGCTACTAAACGTTTGAGAGTAAGCTACTCACACATGTACAACAGCTACTGTACGTTTGAGAGTAAGCTACTCACACATGTACAACAGCTACTGTACGTTTGAGAGTAAGCTACTCACACATGTACAACAGGTACTAAACGTTTGAGAGTAAGCTACTCACTCATGTACAACAGGTACTAAACGTTTGAGAGTAAGCTACTCACACATGTACAACAGGTACTAAACGTTTGAGAGTAAGCTACTCACACATGTACAACAGCTACTATACGTTTGAGAGTAAGCTACTCACACATATACAACAGCTACTATACGTTTGAGAGTAAGCTACTCACTCATGTACAACAGCTACTAAACGTTTGAGAGTAAGCTACTCACAGATGTACAACAGCTACTAAACGTTTGAGAGTAAGCTACTCACACATGTACAACAGCTACTATACGTTTGAGAGTAAGCTACACACACATGTACAACAGCTACTAAACGTTTGAGGGTAAGCTACTCACACACGTACAATAGCTACTAAACGTTTGAGAGTAAGCTACTCACACATGTACAACAGCTACTATACGTTTGAGAGTAAGCTACTCACACATGTACAACAGCTACTAAACGTTAGAGAGTAAGCTACTCACACATGTACAACAGCTACTATACGTTTGAGAGTAGGCTACTCACATATGTACAACAGCTACTATACGTTTGAGAGTAAGCTACTCACACATGTACAACAGCTACTATACGTTTGAGAGTAAGCTACTCACACATGTACAACAGCTACTAAACGTTTGAGTGTAAGCTACTCACACATGTACAACAGCTACTAAACTTTTGAGGTTAAGTTACTCACACATGTACAACAGCTACTAAACGTTTGAGAGTAAGCTACACACACATTTACAACAGCTACTATACGTTTGAGAGTAAGCTACTCACACATGTGCAACAGCTACTAAACGTTTGAGAGTAAGCTACTCACACATGTACAACAGCTACTATACGTTTGAGAGTAAGCTACTCACATATGTAAACAGCTACTAAACGTTTGAGAGTAAGGTACTCACACATGTACAACAGCTACTAAACGTTTGAGAGTAAGCTACACACACATTTACAACAGCTACTATACGTTTGAGAGTAAGCTACTCACACATGTACAACAGGTACTAAACGTTTGAGAGTAAGCTACTCACACATGTACAACAGCTACTATACGTTTGAGAGTAAGCTACTCACACATGTACAACAGCTACTATACGTTTGAGAGTAAGCTACTCACTCATGTACAACAGCTACTAAACGTTTGAGAGTAAGCTACTCACAGATGTACAACAGCTACTAAACGTTTGAGAGTAAGCTACTCACACATGTACAACAGCTACTATACGTTTGAGAGTAAGCTACTCACACATGTACAACAGCTACTAAACGTTTGAGAGTAAGCTACTCACACATGTACTATAGCTACTAAACGTTTGAGAGTAAGCTACTCACACATGTACAACAGCTACTATACGTTTGAGAGTAAGCTACTCACACATGTGCAACAGCTGCTAAACGTTAGAGAGTAAGCTACTCACACATGTACAACAGCTACTATACGTTTGAGAATAAGCTACTCACATATGTACAACAGCTACTATACGTTTGAGAGTAAGCTACTAGCACATGTACAACAGCTACTATACGTTTGAGAGTAAGCTACTCACACATGTACAACAGCTACTAAACGTTTGAGTGTAAGCTACTCACACATGTACAACAGCTACTAAACGTTTGAGGGTAAGTTACTCACACATGTACAACAGCTACTATACGTTTGAAAGTAAGCTCCTCACATATGTACAACAATTACTTTACGTTTGAAAGTAAGCTCCTCACACATGTACAACAATTACTTTACGTTTGAGAGTAAGCTCCTCACATATGTACAACAGATACTAAACGTTTGAAAGAAAGCTACTCACTCATGTACAACAGCTACTGTACGTTTGAGAGTAAGCTACTCACACATGTACAACAGCTACTAAACGTTTGACAGTAAGCTACTCACTCATGTACAACAGCTACTAAACGTTTGACAGTAAGCTACTCACACATGTACAACAGTTACTGTACGTTTGAGAGTAAGCTACTCACACATGTACAACAGCTACTGTACGTTTGAGAGTAAGCTACTCACACATGTACAACAGCTACTATACGTATGAGAGTAAGCTACTCACACATGTACAACAGCTACTAAACGTTTGAGAGTAAGCTACTCACACATGTACAACAGCTACTAAACGTTTGAGAGTAAGCTACTCACACATGTACAACAGCTACTATACGTTTGAGAGTAAGCTACACACACATGTACAACAGGTACTAAACGTTTGAGAGTAAGCTACTCACACATGTACAACAGGTACTATACGTTTGAGAGTAAGCTACTCACACATGTACAACAGCTACTATACGTTTGAGAGTAAGCTACTCACTCATGTACAACAGCTACTAAACGTTTGAGAGTAAGCTACTCACAGATGTACAACAGCTACTAAACGTTTGAGAGTAAGCTACTCACACATGTACAACAGCTACTAAACGTTTGAGTGTAAGCTACTCACACATGTACAACAGCTACTAAACGTTTGAGAGTAAGCTACTCACACATGTACAATAGCTACTAAACGTTTGAGAGTAAGCTACTCACACATGTACAACAGCTACTATACGTTTGAGAGTAAGCTACTCACACATGTACAACAGCTACTAAACGTTAGAGAGTAAGTTACTCACACATGTACAACAGCTACTATACGTTTGAGAGTAAACTACTCACTCATGTACAACAGCAACTAAACGTTTGAGTGTAAGCTACTCACTCATGTACACCAGCTACTATACGTTTAAGGGTAGGCTACTCACATATGTACAACAATTACTATTCGTTTAAGAGTAGGCTACTCACTCATGTACAATTACTATACGTTTAAGAGTAGGCTACTCACACATGTACAACAGCTACTAAACGTTTGAGTGTAAGCTACTCACTCATGTACAACAGCTACTAAACGTTTGAGAGTAAGATACTCACACATGTACAACAGCTACAGTACGTTTGAGAGTAAGCTACTCACTCATGTACAACAGCTACTAAACGTTTGAGAGTAAGCTACTCACACATGTACAACAGCTACTATACGTTTGAGAGTAAGCTACTCACACATGTACAACAGCTACTATACGTTTCAGAGTAAGCTACTCACACATGTACAACAGGTACTATACGTTTGAGAGTAAGCTACTCACACATGTACAACAGCTACTAAACGTTTGAGTATAAGCTATTCACACATGTACAACAGCTACTAAACGTTTGAGAGTAAGCTACTCACACATGTACAACAGCTACTAAACGTTTGAGAGTAAGCTACTCACACATGTACAACAGCTACTAAACGTTTGAGAGTAAGCTACTCACACATGTACAACAGCTACTGTACGTTTGAGAGTAAGCTACTCACACATGTACAACAGCTACTGTACGTTTGAGAGTAAGCTACTCACACATGTACAACAGCTACTATACGTATGAGAGTAAGCTACTCACACATGTACAACAGCTACTAAACGTTTGAGAGTAAGCTACTCACACATGTACAACAGCTACTACACGTTTGAGAGTAAGCTACTCACACATGTACAACAGCTACTATACGTTTGAGAGTAAGCTACTCACACATGTACAACAGCTACTAAACGTTTGAGAGTAAGCTACTCACACATGTACAACAGCTACTAAACGTTTGAGAGTAAGCTACTCACACATGTACAACAGCTACTGTACGTTTGAGAGTAAGCTACTCACTCATGTACAACAGCTACTAAACGTTTGAGTGTAAGCTACTCACACATGTACAACAGCTACTAAACGTTTGAGAGTAAGTTACTCACACATGTACAACAGCTACTGTACGTTTGAGAGTAAGCTACTCACACATGTACAACAGCTACTAAACGTTTGAGAGTAAGCTACTCACACATGTACAACAGCTACTGTACGTTTGAGAGTAAGCTACTCACACATGTACAACAGCTACTGTACGTTTGAGAGTAAGCTACTCACACATGTACAACAGGTACTAAACGTTTGAGAGTAAGCTACTCACTCATGTACAACAGGTACTAAACGTTTGAGAGTAAGCTACTCACACATGTACAACAGGTACTAAACGTTTGAGAGTAAGCTACTCACACATGTACAACAGCTACTATACGTTTGAGAGTAAGCTACTCACACATGTACAACAGCTACTATACGTTTGAGAGTAAGCTACTCACTCATGTACAACAGCTACTAAACGTTTGAGAGTAAGCTACTCACAGATGTACAACAGCTACTATAAGTTTGAGAGTAAGCTACTCACACATGTACAACCGCTACTATACGTTTGAGAGTAAGCTACTCACACATGTACAACAGCTACTAAACGTTTGAGGGTAAGCTACTCACACACGTACAATAGCTACTAAACGTTTGAGAGTAAGCTACTCACACATGTACAACAGCTACTATACGTTTGAGAGTAAGCTACTCACACATGTACAACAGCTACTAAACGTTAGAGAGTAAGCTACTCACACATGTACAACAGCTACTATACGTTTGAGAGTAGGCTACTCACATATGTACAACAGCTACTATACGTTTGAGAGTAAGCTACTCACACATGTACAACAGCTACTATACGTTTGAGAGTAAGCTACTCACACATGTACAACAGCTACTAAACGTTTGAGTGTAAGCTACTCACACATGTACAACAGCTACTGTACGTTTGAGAGTAAGCTACTCACACATGTACAACAGCTACTGTACGTTTGAGAGTAAGCTACTCACACATGTACAACAGGTACTAAACGTTTGAGAGTAAGCTACTCACTCATGTACAACAGGTACTAAACGTTTGAGAGTAAGCTACTCACACATGTACAACAGGTACTATACGTTTGAGAGTAAGCTACTCACACATGTACAACAGCTACTATACGTTTGAGAGTAAGCTACTCACACATGTACAACAGCTACTAAACGTTTGAGTGTAAGCTATTCACACATGCACAACAGCTACTAAACGTTTGAGAGTAAGTTACTCACACATGTACAACAGCTACTAAACGTTTGAGAGTAAGCTACTCACACATGTACAACAGCTACTAAACGTTTGAGAAAAAGCTACTCACACATGTACAACAGCTACTAAACGTTTGAGAGTAAGCTACTCACACATGTACAACAGCTACTGTACGTTTGAGAGTAAGCTACTCACACATGTACAACAGCTACTAAACGTTTGAGATTAAGCTACTCACACATGTACAGCAGCTACTGTACGTTTGAGAGTAAGCTACTCACACATGTACAACAGCTACTATACGTATGAGAGTAAGCTACTCACACATGTACAACAGCTACTATACGTTTGAGAGTAAGCTACTCACACATGTACAACAGCTACTATACGTTTGAGAGTAAGCTACTCACACATGTAAAACAGCTACTATACGTTTGAGAGTAAGCTACTCACACATGTACAACAGCTACTGTACGTTTGAGAGTAAGCTACTCACACATGTACAACAGCTACTATACGTTTGAGAGTAAGCTACTCACATATGTACAACAGCTACTATACGTTTGAGAGTAAGCTACTCGCACATGTACAACAGCTACTATACGTTTGAGAGTAAGCTACTCACACATGTACAACAGCTACTAAACGTTTGAGTGTAAGCTACTCACACATGTACAACAGCTACTAAACGTTTGAGGGTAAGTTACTCACACATGTACAACAGCTACTATACGTTTGAGAGTAAGCTACTCACACATGTACAACAGCTACTATACGTTTGAGAGTAAGCTACTCACACATGTACAACAGCTACTGTACGTTTGAGAGTAAGCTACTCACACATGTACAACAGCTACTATACGTTTGAGAGTAAGCTACTCACATATGTAAACAGCTACTAAACGTTTGAGAGTAAGCTACTCACACATGTACAACAGCTACTAAACGTTTGAGAGTAAGCTACACACACATTTACAACAGCTACTATACGTTTGAGAGTAAGCTACTCACACATGTGCAACAGCTACTAAACGTTTGAGAGTAAGCTACTCACACATGTACAACAGCTACTAAACGTTTGAGAGTAAGCTACTCACACATGTACAACAGCTACTAAACGTTTGAGAGTAAGCTACTCACTCTTGTACAACAGGTACTAAACGTTTGAGAGTAAGCTACTCACACATGTACAACAGCTACTAAACGTTTGAGAGTAAGCTACTCACACATGTACAACAGCTACTATACGTTTAAGAGTAAGCTACTCACACATGTACAAGAGCTACTAAACGTTTGAGAGTAAGCTACTCACACATGTACAACAGCTACTAAACGTTTGAGAGTAAGCTACTCACACATGTCCAACAGCTACTAAACGTTTGAGAGTTAGCTACTCACACATGTACAACAGCTACTGTACGTTTGAGATTAACCTATCCGCAAATGTACAATTACTATACCTATGAAAGAAAGCTACTCACTCATGTACAACAGCTACTATACGTTTGATAGTAAGCTACCCACACACGTACAACAGGTACTAAACGTTTGAGAGTAAGCTACCCACACATGTACAACAGCTACTGTACGTTTGAGATTAACCTATCCACACATGTACAATTTCTATACGTTTGAAAGAAAGCTACTCACTCATGTACAACAGCTACAAAACGTTTGAGAGTAAGCTGCCCACACATGTACAACAGCTACTAAACGTTTGAGAGTAAGCTACTCACACATGTAAAACAGCTACTAAACGTTTGAGTGTAAGCTACTCACACATGTACAACAGCTACTAAACGTTTGAGAGTAAGCTACTCACTCTTGTACAACAGGTACTAAACGTTTGAGAGTAAGCTACTCACACATGTACAACAGCTACTAAACGTTTGAGAGTAAACTACTCACTCATGTACAACAGCAACTAAACGTTTGAGTGTAAGCTACTCACACATGTACAACAGCTACTATACGTTTAAGGGTAGGCTACTCACATATGTACAACAATTACTATTCGTTTAAGAGTAGGCTACTCACTCATGTACAATTACTATACGTTTAAGAGTAGGCTACTCACACATGTACAACAGCTACTAAACGTTTGAGTGTAAGCTACTCACTCATGTACAACAGCTACTAAACGTTTGAGAGTAAGCTACTCACACATGTACAACAGCTACTGTACGTTTGAGAGTAAGCTACTCACTCATGTACAACAGCTACTAAACGTTTGAGAGTAAGCTACTCACACATGTACAACAGCTACTATACGTTTGAGAGTAAGCTACTCACACATGTACAACAGCTACTATACGTTTGAGAGTAAGCTACTCACACATGTACAACAGCTACTATAAGTTTGAGAGTAAGCTACTCACACATGTACAACAGCTACTAAACGTTTGAGTGTAAGCTATTCACACATGTACAACAGCTACTAAACGTTTGAGAGTAAGCTACTCACACATGTACAACAGCTACTAAACGTTTGAGAGTAAGCTACTCACACATGTACAACAGCTACTAAACGTTTGAGAGTAAGCTACTCACACATGTACAACAGTTACTGTACGTTTGAGAGTAAGCTACTCACACATGTACAACAGCTACTGTACGTTTGAGAGTAAGCTACTCACACATGTACAACAGCTACTATACGTATGAGAGTAAGCTACTCACACATGTACAACAGCTACTAAACGTTTGAGAGTAAGCTACTCACACATGTACAACAGCTACTAAACGTTTGAGAGTAAGCTACTCACACATGTACAACAGCTACTATACGTTTGAGAGTAAGCTACTCACACATGTACAACAGGTACTAAACGTTTGAGAGTAAGCTACCCACACATGTACAACAGCTACTGTACGTTTGAGATTAACCTATCCACACATGTACAATTTCTATACGTTTGAAAGAAAGCTACTCACTCATGTACAACAGCTACTAAACGTTTGAGAATAAGCTACCCACACATGTACAACAGCTACTAAACGTTTGAGAGTAAGCTACTCACACATGTAAAACAGCTACTAAACGTTTGAGTGTAAGCTACTCACACATGTACAACAGCTACTAAACGTTTGAGAGTAAGCTACTCACTCTTGTACAACAGGTACTAAACGTTTGAGAGTAAGCTACTCACACATGTACAACAGCTACTAAACGTTTGAGTGTAAGCTACTCACTCATGTACAACAGCTACTAAACGTTTGAGAGTAAGTTACTCACACATGTACAACAGCTACTATACGTTTCAGAGTAAACTACTCACTCATGTACAACAGCAACTAAACGTTTGAGTGTAAGCTACTCACACATGTACAACAGCTACTATACGTTTAAGGGTAGGCTACTCACATATGTACAACAATTACTATTCGTTTAAGAGTAGGCTACTCACTCATGTACAATTACTATACGTTTAAGAGTAGGCTACTCACACATGTACAACAGCTACTAAACGTTTGAGTGTAAGCTACTCACTCATGTACAACAGCTACTAAACGTTTGAGAGTAAGCTACTCACACATGTACAACAGCTACTGTACGTTTGAGAGTAAGCTACTCACTCATGTACAACAGCTACTAAACGTTTGAGAGTAAGCTACTCACACATGTACAACAGCTACTATACGTTTGAGAGTAAGCTACTCACACATGTACAACAGCTACTATACGTTTGAGAGTAAGCTACTCACACATGTACAACAGCTACTATACGTTTGAGAGTAAGCTACTCACACATGTACAACAGCTACTAAACGTTTGAGTGTAAGCTATTCACACATGTACAACAGCTACTAAACGTTTGAGAGTAAGCTACTCACACATGTACAACAGCTACTAAACGTTTGAGAGTAAGCTACTCACACATGTACAACAGCTACTAAACGTTTGAGAGTAAGCTACTCACACATGTACAACAGCTACTGTACGTTTGAGAGTAAGCTACTCAAACATGTACAACAGCTACTGTACGTTTGAGAGTAAGCTACTCACACATGTACAACAGCTACTATACGTATGAGAGTAAGCTACTCACACATGTACAACAGCTACTAAACGTTTGAGAGTAAGCTACTCACACATGTACAACAGCTACTAAACGTTTGAGAGTAAGCTACTCACACATGTACAACAGCTACTATACGTTTGAGAGTAAGATACTCACACATGTACAACAGCTACTAAACATTTGAGAGTAAGCTACTCACACATGTACAACAGCTACTAAACGTTTGAGAGTAAGCTACTCACACATGTACAACAGCTACTGTACGTTTGAGAGTAAGCTACTCACTCATGTACAACAGCTACTAAACGTTTGAGTGTAAGCTACTCACACATGTACAACAGCTACTAAACGTTTGAGAGTAAGTTACTCACACATGTACAACAGCTACTGTACGTTTGAGAGTAAGCTACTCACACATGTACAACAGCTACTAAACGTTTGAGAGTAAGCTACTCACACATGTACAACAGCTACTGTACGTTTGAGAGTAAGCTACTCACACATGTACAACAGCTACTGTACGTTCGAGAGTAAGCTACTCACACATGTACAACAGGTACTAAACGTTTGAGAGTAAGCAACTCACTCATGTACAACAGGTACTAAACGTTTGAGAGTAAGCTACTCACACATGTACAACAGGTACTAAACGTTTGAGAGTAAGCTACTCACACATGTACAACAGCTACTATACGTTTGAGAGTAAGCTATTCACACATGTACAACAGCTACTATACGTTTGAGAGTAAGCTACTCACTCATGTACAACAGCTACTAAACGTTTGAGAGTAAGCTACTCACAGATGTACAACAGCTACTAAACGTTTGAGAGTAAGCTACTCACACATGTACAACAGCTACTATACGTTTGAGAGTAAGCTACTCACACATGTACAACAGCTACTAAACGTTTGAGGGTAAGCTACTCACACACGTACAATAGCTACTAAACGTTTGAGAGTAAGCTACTCACACATGTACAACAGCTACTAAACGTTAGAGAGTAAGCTACTCACACATGTACAACAGCTACTATACGTTTGAGAGTAGGCTACTCACATATGTACAACAGCTACTATACGTTTGAGAGTAAGCTACTCACACATGTACAACAGCTACTATACGTTTGAGAGTAAGCTACTCACACATGTACAACAGCTACTAAACGTTTGAGTGTAAGCTACTCACACATGTACAAGAGCTACTAAACGTTTGAGGTTAAGTTACTCACACATGTACAACAGCTACTAAACGTTTGAGAGTAAGCTACACACACATTTACAACAGCTACTATACGTTTGAGAGTAAGCTACTCACACATGTGCAACAGCTACTAAACGTTTGAGAGTAAGCTACTCACACATGTACAACAGCTACTATACGTTTGAGAGTAAGCTACTCACATATGTAAACAGCTACTAAACGTTTGAGAGTAAGGTACTCACACATGTACAACAGCTACTAAACGTTTGAGAGTAAGCTACACACACATTTACAACAGCTACTATACGTTTGAGAGTAAGCTACTCACACATGTACAACAGGTACTAAACGTTTGAGAGTAAGCTACTCACACATGTACAACAGCTACTATACGTTTGAGAGTAAGCTACTCACACATGTACAACAGCTACTATACGTTTGAGAGTAAGCTACTCACTCATGTACAACAGCTACTAAACGTTTGAGAGTAAGCTACTCACAGATGTACAACAGCTACTAAACGTTTGAGAGTAAGCTACTCACACATGTACAACAGCTACTATACGTTTGAGAGTAAGCTACTCACACATGTACAACAGCTACTAAACGTTTGAGAGTAAGCTACTCACACATGTACTATAGCTACTAAACGTTTGAGAGTAAGCTACTCACACATGTACAACAGCTACTATACGTTTGAGAGTAAGCTACTCACACATGTGCAACAGCTGCTAAACGTTAGAGAGTAAGCTACTCAAACATGTACAACAGCTACTATACGTTTGAGAATAAGCTACTCACATATGTACAACAGCTACTATACGTTTGAGAGTAAGCTACTCGCACATGTACAACAGCTACTATACGTTTGAGAGTAAGCTACTCACACATGTACAACAGCTACTAAACGTTTGAGTGTAAGCTACTCACACATGTACAACAGCTACTAAACGTTTGAGGGTAAGTTACTCACACATGTACAACAGCTACTATACGTTTGAAAGTAAGCTCCTCACATATGTACAACAATTACTTTACGTTTGAAAGTAAGCTCCTCACACATGTACAACAATTACTTTACGTTTGAGAGTAAGCTCCTCACATATGTACAACAGATACTAAACGTTTGAAAGAAAGCTACTCACTCATGTACAACAGCTACTGTACGTTTGAGAGTAAGCTACTCACACATGTACAACAGCTACTAAACGTTTGACAGTAAGCTACTCACTCATGTACAACAGCTACTAAACGTTTGACAGTAAGCTACTCACACATGTACAACAGTTACTGTACGTTTGAGAGTAAGCTACTCACACATGTACAACAGCTACTGTACGTTTGAGAGTAAGCTACTCACACATGTACAACAGCTACTATACGTATGAGAGTAAGCTACTCACATATGTACAACAGCTACTAAACGTTTGAGAGTAAGCTACTCACACATGTACAACAGCTACTAAACGTTTGAGAGTAAGCTACTCACACATGTACAACAGCTACTATACGTTTGAGAGTAAGCTACTCACACATGTACAACAGGTACTAAACGTTTGAGAGTAAGCTACACACACATGTACAACAGGTACTAAACGTTTGAGAGTAAGCTACTCACACATGTACAACAGGTACTATACGTTTGAGAGTAAGCTACTCACACATGTACAACAGCTACTATACGTTTGAGAGTAAGCTACTCACTCATGTACAACAGCTACTAAACGTTTGAGAGTAAGCTACTCACAGATGTACAACAGCTACTAAACGTTTGAGAGTAAGCTACTCACACATGTACAACAGCTACTAAACGTTTGAGTGTAAGCTACTCACACATGTACAACAGCTACTAAACGTTTGAGAGTAAGCTACTCACACATGTACAATAGCTACTAAACGTTTGAGAGTAAGCTACTCACACATGTACAACAGCTACTATACGTTTGAGAGTAAGCTACTCACACATGTACAACAGCTACTAAACGTTAGAGAGTAAGTTACTCACACATGTACAACAGCTACTATACGTTTGAGAGTAAACTACTCACTCATGTACAACAGCAACTAAACGTTTGAGTGTAAGCTACTCACTCATGTACAACAGCTACTATACGTTTAAGGGTAGGCTAATCACATATGTACAACAATTACTATTCGTTTAAGAGTAGGCTACTCACTCATGTACAATTACTATACGTTTAAGAGTAGGCTACTCACACATGTACAACAGCTACTAAACGTTTTAGTGTAAGCTACTCACTCATGTACAACAGCTACTAAACGTTTGAGAGTAAGCTACTCACACATGTACAACAGCTACTGTACGTTTGAGAGTAAGCTACTCACTCATGTACAACAGCTACTAAACGTTTGAGAGTAAGCTACTCACACATGTACAACAGCTACTATACGTTTGAGAGTAAGCTACTCACACATGTACAACAGCTACTATACGTTTGAGAGTAAGCTACTCACACATGTACAACAGGTACTATACGTTTGAGAGTAAGCTACTCACACATGTACAACAGCTACTAAACGTTTGAGTATAAACTATTCACACATGTACAACAGCTACTAAACGTTTGAGAGTAAGCTACTCACACATGTACAACAGCTACTAAACGTTTGAGAGTAAGCTACTCACACATGTACAACAGCTACTAAACGTTTGAGAGTAAGCTACTCACACATGTACAACAGCTACTGTACGTTTGAGAGTAAGCTACTCACACATGTACAACAGCTACTGTACGTTTGAGAGTAAGCTACTCACACATGTACAACAGCTACTATACGTATGAGAGTAAGCTACTCACACATGTACAACAGCTACTAAACGTTTGAGAGTAAGCTACTCACACATGTACAACAGCTACTACACGTTTGAGAGTAAGCTACTCACACATGTACAACAGCTACTAAACGTTTGAGAGTAAGCTACTCACACATGTACAACAGCTACTAAATGTTTGAGAGTAAGCTACTCACACATGTACAACAGCTACTGTACGTTTGAGAGTAAGCTACTCACTCATGTACAACAGCTACTAAACGTTTGAGTGTAAGCTACTCACACATGTACAACAGCTACTAAACGTTTGACAGTAAGCTACTAACTCATGTACAACAGCTACTGAACGTTTGACAGTAAGCTACTCACACATGTACAACAGTTACTGTACGTTTGAGAGTAAGCTACTCACACATGTACAACAGCTACTGTACGTTTGAGAGTAAGCTACTCACACATGTACAACAGCTACTATACGTATGAGAGTAAGCTACTCACACATGTACAACAGCTACTAAACGTTTGAGAATAAGCTACTCACACATGTACAACAGCTACTGTACGTTTGAGAGTAAGCTACTCACACATGTACAACAGCTACTGTACGTTTGAGAGTAAGCTACTCACACATGTACAACAGGTACTAAACGTTTGAGAGTAAGCTACTCACTCATGTACAACAGGTACTAAACGTTTGAGAGTAAGCTACTCACACATGTACAACAGGTACTAAACGTTTGAGAGTAAGCTACTCACACATGTACAACAGCTACTATACGTTTGAGAGTAAGCTACTCACACATGTACAACAGCTACTATACGTTTGAGAGTAAGCTACTCACTCATGTACAACAGCTACTAAACGTTTGAGAGTAAGTTACTCACAGATGTACAACAGCTACTAAACGTTTGAGAGTAAGCTACTCACACATGTACAACAGCTACTATACGTTTGAGAGTAAGCTACTCACACATGTACAACAGCTACTAAACGTTTGAGGGTAAGCTACTCACACATGTACAACAGCTACTGTACGTTTGAGAGTAAGCTACTCACACATGTACAACAGCTACTGTACGTTTGAGAGTAAGCTACTCACACATGTACAACAGCTACTATACGTATGAGAGTAAGCTACTCACACATGTACAACAGCTACTAAACGTTTGAGAGTAAGCTACTCACACATGTACAACAGCTACTAAACGTTTGAGAGTAAGCTACTCACACATGTACAACAGCTACTATACGTTTGAGAGTAAGCTACTCACACATGTACAACAGGTACTAAACGTTTGAGAGTAAGCTACCCACACATGTACAACAGCTACTGTACGTTTGAGATTAACCTATCCACACATGTACAATCTCTATACGTTTGAAAGAAAGCTACTCACTCATGTACAACAGCTACTAAACGTTTGAGAATAAGCTACCCACACATGTACAACAGCTACTAAACGTTTGAGAGTAAGCTACTCACACATGTAAAACAGCTACTAAACGTTTGAGTGTAAGCTACTCACACATGTACAACAGCTACTAAACGTTTGAGAGTAAGCTACTCACTCTTGTACAACAGGTACTAAACGTTTGAGAGTAAGCTACTCACACATGTACAACAGCTACTAAACGTTTGAGTGTAAGCTACTCACTCATGTACAACAGCTACTAAACGTTTGAGAGTAAGTTACTCACACATGTACAACAGCTACTATACGTTTCAGAGTAAACTACTCACTCATGTACAACAGCAACTAAACGTTTGAGTGTAAGCTACTCACACATGTACAACAGCTACTATACGTTTAAGGGTAGGCTACTCACATATGTACAACAATTACTATTCGTTTAAGAGTAGGCTACTCACTCATGTACAATTACTATACGTTTAAGAGTAGGCTACTCACACATGTACAACAGCTACTAAACGTTTGAGTGTAAGCTACTCACTCATGTACAACAGCTACTAAACGTTTGAGAGTAAGCTACTCACACATGTACAACAGCTACTGTACGTTTGAGAGTAAGCTACTCACTCATGTACAACAGCTACTAAACGTTTGAGAGTAAGCTACTCACACATGTACAACAGCTACTATACGTTTGAGAGTAAGCTACTCACACATGTACAACAGCTACTATACGTTTGAGAGTAAGCTACTCACACATGTACAACAGCTACTATACGTTTGAGAGTAAGCTACTCACACATGTACAACAGCTACTAAACGTTTGAGTGTAAGCTATTCACACATGTACAACAGCTACTAAACGTTTGAGAGTAAGCTACTCACACATGTACAACAGCTACTAAACGTTTGAGAGTAAGCTACTCACACATGTACAACAGCTACTAAACGTTTGAGAGTAAGCTACTCACACATGTACAACAGCTACTGTACGTTTGAGAGTAAGCTACTCAAACATGTACAACAGCTACTGTACGTTTGAGAGTAAGCTACTCACACATGTACAACAGCTACTATACGTATGAGAGTAAGCTACTCACACATGTACAACAGCTACTAAACGTTTGAGAGTAAGCTACTCACACATGTACAACAGCTACTAAACGTTTGAGAGTAAGCTACTCACACATGTACAACAGCTACTATACGTTTGAGAGTAAGATACTCACACATGTACAACAGCTACTAAACATTTGAGAGTAAGCTACTCACACATGTACAACAGCTACTAAACGTTTGAGAGTAAGCTACTCACACATGTACAACAGCTACTGTACGTTTGAGAGTAAGCTACTCACTCATGTACAACAGCTACTAAACGTTTGAGTGTAAGCTACTCACTCATGTACAACAGCTACTAAACGTTTGAGAGTAAGCTACTCACACATGTACAACAGCTACTAAACGTTTGAGAGTAAGCTACTCACACATGTACAACAGCTACTGTACGTTTGAGAGTAAGCTACTCACACATGTACAACAGCTACTGTACGTTCGAGAGTAAGCTACTCACACATGTACAACAGGTACTAAACGTTTGAGAGTAAGCAACTCACTCATGTACAACAGGTACTAAACGTTTGAGAGTAAGCTACTCACACATGTACAACAGGTACTAAACGTTTGAGAGTAAGCTACTCACACATGTACAACAGCTACTATACGTTTGAGAGTAAGCTACTCACACATGTACAACAGCTACTATACGTTTGAGAGTAAGCTACTCACTCATGTACAACAGCTACTAAACGTTTGAGAGTAAGCTACTCACAGATGTACAACAGCTACTAAACGTTTGAGAGTAAGCTACTCACACATGTACAACAGCTACTATACGTTTGAGAGTAAGCTACTCACACATGTACAACAGCTACTAAACGTTTGAGGGTAAGCTACTCACACACGTACAATAGCTACTAAACGTTTGAGAGTAAGCTACTCACACATGTACAACAGCTACTATACGTTTGAGAGTAAGCTACTCACACATGTACAACAGCTACTAAACGTTAGAGAGTAAGCTACTCACACATGTACAACAGCTACTATACGTTTGAGAGTAGGCTACTCACATATGTACAACAGCTACTGTACGTTTGAGAGTAAGCTACTCACACATGTACAACAGCTACTATACGTTTGAGAGTAAGCTACTCACATATGTAAACAGCTACTAAACGTTTGAGAGTAAGCTACTCACACATGTACAACAGCTACTAAACGTTTGAGAGTAAGCTACACACACATATACAACAGCTACTATACGTTTGAGAGTAAGCTACTCACACATGTGCAACAGCTACTAAACGTTTGAGAGTAAGCTACTCACACATGTACAACAGCTACTATACGTTTGAGAGTAAGCTACTCACATATGTAAACAGCTACTAAACGTTTGAGAGTAAGCTACTCACACATGTACAACAGCTACTAAACGTTTGAGAGTAAGCTACACACACATTTACAACAGCTACTATACGTTTGAGAGTAAGCTACTCACACATGTACAACAGGTACTAAACGTTTGAGAGTAAGCTACTCACACATGTACAACAGCTACTATACGTTTGAGAGTAAGCTACTAACACATGTACAACAGCTACTATACGTTTGAGAGTAAGCTACTCACTCATGTACAACAGCTACTAAACGTTTGAGAGTAAGCTATTCACACATGTACAACAGCTACTAAACGTTTGAGAGTAAGCTACTCACACATGTACAACAGCTACTAAACGTTTGAGAGTAAGCTACTCACACATGTACAACAGCTACTAAACGTTTGAGGGTAAGCTACTCACACACGTACAATAGCTACTAAACGTTTGAGAGTAAGCTACTCACACATGTACAACAGCTACTATACGTTTGAGAGTAAGCTACTCACACATGTACAACAGCTACTAAACGTTAGAGAGTAAGCTACTCACACATGTACAACAGCTACTATACGTTTGAGAGTAGGCTACTCACATATGTACAACAGCTACTATACGTTTGAGAGTAAGCTACTCACACATGTACAACAGCTACTATACGTTTGAGAGTAAGCTACTCACACATGTACAACAGCTACTAAACGTTTGAGTGTAAGCTACTCACACATGTACAACAGCTACTAAACGTTTGAGGTTAAGTTACTCACACATGTACAACAGCTACTAAACGTTTGAGAGTAAGCTACACACACATTTACAACAGCTACTATACGTTTGAGAGTAAGCTACTCACACATGTGCAACAGCTACTAAACGTTTGAGAGTAAGCTACTCACACATGTACAACAGCTACTATACGTTTGAGAGTAAGCTACTCACACATGTACAACAGCTACTATACGTTTGAGAGTAAGCTACTCACTCATGTACAACAGCTACTAAACGTTTGAGAGTAAGCTACTCACAGATGTACAACAGCTACTAAACGTTTGAGAGTAAGCTACTCACACATGTACAACAGCTACTATACGTTTGAGAGTAAGCTACTCACACATGTACAACAGCTACTAAACGTTTGAGAGTAAGCTACTCACACATGTACTATAGCTACTAAACGTTTGAGAGTAAGCTACCCACACATGTACAACAGCTACTATACGTTTGAGAGTAAGCTACTCACACATGTGTAACAGCTACTAAACGTTAGAGAGTAAGCTACTCACACATGTACAACAGCTACTATACGTTTAAGAATAAGCTACTCACATATGTACAACAGCTACTATACGTTTGAGAGTAAGCTACTCGCACATGTACAACAGCTACTATACGTTTGAGAGTAAGCTACTCACACATGTACAACAGCTACTAAACGTTTGAGTGTAAGCTACTCACACATGTACAACAGCTACTAAACGTTTGAGGGTAAGTTACTCACGCATGTACAAAAGCTACTATACGTTTGAAAGTAAGCTCCTCACATATGTACAACAATTACTTTACGTTTGAAAGTAAGCTCCTCACACATGTACAACAATTACTTTACGTTTGAGAGTAAGCTCCTCACATATGTACAACAGATACTAAACGTTTGAAAGAAAGCTACTCACTCATGTACAACAGCTACTGTACGTTTGAGAGTAAGCTACTCACACATGTACAACAGCTACTAAACGTTTGACAGTAAGCTACTCACTCATGTACAACAGCTACTAAACGTTTGACAGTAAGCTACTCACACATGTACAACAGTTACTGTACGTTTGAGAGTAAGCTACTCACACATGTACAACAGCTACTGTACGTTTGAGAGTAAGCTACTCACACATGTACAACAGCTACTATACGTATGAGAGTAAGCTACTCACACATGTACAACAGCTACTAAACGTTTGAGAGTAAGCTACTCACACATGTACAACAGCTACTAAACGTTTGAGAGTAAGCTATCACACATGTACAACAGCTACTATACGTTTGAGAGTAAGCTACTCACACATGTACAACAGGTACTAAACGTTTGAGAGTAAGCTACACACACATGTACAACAGGTACTAAACGTTTGAGAGTAAGCTACTCACACATGTACAACAGGTACTATACGTTTGAGAGTAAGCTACTCACACATGTACAACAGCTACTATACGTTTGAGAGTAAGCTACTCACTCATGTACAACAGCTACTAAACGTTTGAGAGTAAGCTACTCACAGATGTACAACAGCTACTAAACGTTTGAGAGTAAGCTACTCACACATGTACAACAGCTACTAAACGTTTGAGTGTAAGCTACTCACACATGTACAACAGCTACTAAACGTTTGAGAGTAGGCTACTCACACATGTACAATAGCTACTAAACGTTTGAGAGTAAGCTACTCACACATGTACAACAGCTACTATACGTTTGAGAGTAAGCTACTCACACATGTACAACAGCTACTAAACGTTAGAGAGTAAGCTACTCACACATGTACAACAGCTACTATACGTTTGAGAGTAAGCTACTCACATATGTACAACAGCTACTATACGTTTGAGAGTAAGCTACTCACACATGTACAACAGCTACTATACGTTTGAGAGTAAGTTACTCACACATGTACAACAGCTACTAAACGTTTGAGTGTAAGCTACTCACACATGTACAACAGCTACTAAACGTTTGAGGGTAAGTTACTCACACATGTACAACAGCTACTATACGTTTGAGAGTAAGCTACTCACACATGTACAACAGCTACTATACGTTTAAGAGTAAGCTACTCACACATGTACAACAGCTACTGTACGTTTGAGAGTAAGCTACTCACACATGTACAACAGCTACTATACGTTTGAGAGTAAGCTACTCACATATGTAAACAGCTACTAAACGTTTGAGAGTAAGCTACTCACACATGTACAACAGCTACTAAACGTTTGAGAGTAAGCTACACACACATATACAACAGCTACTATACGTTTGAGAGTAAGCTACTCACACATGTGCAACAGCTACTAAACGTTTGAGAGTAAGCTACTCACACATGTACAACAGCTACTATACGTTTGAGAGTAAGCTACTCACATATGTAAACAGCTACTAAACGTTTGAGAGTAAGCTACTCACACATGTACAACAGCTACTAAACGTTTGAGAGTAAGCTACACACACATTTACAACAGCTACTATACGTTTGAGAGTAAGCTACTCACACATGTACAACAGGTACTAAACGTTTGAGAGTAAGCTACTCACACATGTACAACAGCTACTATACGTTTGAGAGTAAGCTACTAACACATGTACAACAGCTACTATACGTTTGAGAGTAAGCTACTCACTCATGTACAACAGCTACTAAACGTTTGAGAGTAAGCTACTCACAGATGTACAACAGCTACTAAACGTTTGAGAGTAAGCTACTCACACATGTACAACAGCTACTATACGTTTGAGAGTAAGCTACTCACACATGTACAACAGCTACTAAACGTTTGAGTGTAAGCTACTCACACATGTACAACAGCTACTAAACGTTTGAGAGTAAGCTACTCACACATGTACAACAGCTACTAAACGTTTGAGAGTAAGCTACTCACACATGTACAACAGCTACTATACGTTTGAGAGTAAGCTATTCACTCATATACAACAGCTACTAAACGTTTGAGAGTAAGCTACTCACACATGTACAACAGCTACTGTACGTTTGAGATTAACCTATTCACAAATGTACAATTACTATACCTATAAAAGAAAGCTACTCACTCATGTACAACAGCTACTATACGTTTGATAGTAAGCTACCCACACACGTACAACAGGTACTAAACCTTTGAGATTAGCTACCCACACATGTACAACAGCTACTGTACGTTTGAGATTAACCTATCCACACATGTACAATTTCTATACGTTTGAAAGAAAGCTACTCACTCATGTACAACAGCTACTAAACGTTTGAGAGTAAGCTACCCACACATGTACAACAGCTACTAAACGTTTGAGAGTTAGCTACTCACACATGTAAAACAGCTACTAAACGTTTGAGTGTAAGCTACTCACACATGTACAACAGCTACTAAACGTTTGAGAGTAAGCTACTCACTCTTGTACAACAGGTACTAAACGTTTGAGAGTAAGCTACTCACACATGTACAACAGCTACTAAACGTTTGAGTGTAAGCTACTCACTCATGTACAACAGCTACTAAACGTTTGAGAGTAAGTTACTCACACATGTACAACAGCTACCATACGTTTGAGAGTAAACTACTCACTCATGTACAACAGCAACTAAACGTTTGAGTGTAAGCTACTCACACATGTACAACAGCTACTATACGTTTAAGGGTAGGCTACTCACATATGTACAACAATTACTATTCGTTTAAGAGTAGGCTACTCACTCATGTACAATTACTATACGTTTAAGAGTAGGCTACTCACACATGTACAATTACTATACGTTTAAGAGTAGGCTACTCACACATATACAACAATTACTATACGTTTAAGGGTAGGCTACTCACATATGTACAACAATTACTATACGTTTAAGAGTAGGCTACTGACACATGTACAACAATTACTATACGTTTAAGAGTAGGCTACTCACACATGTACAACAATTACTATACGTTTAAGAGTAGGCTAATAACACATGTACAATAATTACTATACGTTTAAGAGAAGCTGCTAACACATGTACAACAATTACTATACGTTTAAGGGTACGCTACTCACACATGTACAACAGCTACTATACGTTTAAGAGTATGCTACTGACAGATGTACAACAATTACTATGCGTTTAAGAGTAGGCTACTCACACATGTACAACAATTACTATACGTTTATGAGTAGGCTACTCACTCATGTTCAAGAGCTACTATACGTTTAAGAGTAGGCTACTCACTCATGTACAACAAAAACTATACGTTTAAGGGTAGGCTACTCACTCATGTACAACAGCTACTATACGTTTAAGAGTAGGCTACTCACTCATATACAACAATTACTATTTGTTTAAGAGTAGGCTAATCACACATATACAATAATTACTATACGTTTAAGAGTAGGCTACTCACTCATGTACAAGAGCTACTATACGTTTAAGAGTAGGCTACTCACTCATGTACAACAATTACTATATGTTTAAGAGTAGGCTACTCACTCATACACAACAATTACTATTTGTTTAAGAGCAGGCCACTCACTCATGTACAACAGCTACTATACGTTTAAGAGTAGGCTACTCACTCAAATACAACAGTTACAATATGTTTAAGAGTAGGCTACTCACACATATACAACAATTACTATACGTTTAAGAGTAGGCTACTCACACATATACAACAATTACTATACGTTTAAGAGTAGGCTACTCACTCATATACAACAATTACTATTTGTTTAAGAGCAGGTCACTCACTCATGTACAACAGCTACTATACGTTTAAGAGTAGGCTACTCACTCATATACAACAATTACTATTTGTTTAAGAGTAGGCTACTCACACATATACAACAATTACTATACGTTTAAGAGTAGCCTACTCACACATATACAACAATTACTATACGTTTAATAGTAGGCTACTCACTCATGTACAACAGCTACTAAACGTTTGAGAGTAAGCTACTCACACATGTACAACAGCTACTAAACGTTTGAGAGTAAGCTACTCACACATGTACAACAGCTACTATACGTTTGAGAGTAAGCTACTCACACATGTGCAACAGCTACTAAACGTTTGAGAGTAAGCTACTCACACATGTACAACAGCTACTAAACGTTTGAGAGTAAGCTACTCACACATGTACAACAGCTACTGTACGTTTGAGAGTAAGCTACTCACTCATGTACAACAGCTACTAAACGTTTGAGAGTAAGCTACTCACACATGTACAACAGCTACTATACGTTTGAGAGTAAGCTACTCACACATGTACAACAGCTACTATACGTTTGAGAGTAAGCTACTCACACATGTACAACAGCTACTATACGTTTGAGAGTAAGCTACTCACACATGTACAACAACTACTAAACGTTTGAGTGTAAGCTATTCACACATGTACAACAGCTACTAAACGTTTGAGAGTAAGTTACTCACACATGTACAACAGCTACTAAACGTTTGAGAGTAAGCTACTCACACATGTACAACAGCTACTAAACGTTTGAGAGTAAGCTACTCACACATGTACAACAGCTACTAAACGTTTGAGAGTAAGCTACTCACACATGTACAACAGCTACTGTACGTTTGAGAGTAAGCTACTCACACATGTACAACAGCTACTAAACGTTTGAGAGTAAGCTACTCACACATGTACAACAGCTACTGTACGTTTGAGAGTAAGCTACTCACACATGTGCAACAGCTACTAAACGTTAGAGAGTAAGCTACTCACACATGTACAACAGCTACTATACGTTTGAGAGTAAGCTACTCACACATGTACAACAGCTACTAAACGTTTGAGGGTAAGTTACTCACACATGTACAACAGCTACTATACGTTTGAGAGTAAGCTATTCACACATGTACAACAGCTTCTATACGTTTGAGAGTAAGCTACTCACTCATGTACAACAGCTACTGTACGTTTGAGAGTAAGCTACTCACTCATGTACAACAGCTACTAAACGTTTGAGAGTAAGCCTCTCACAAATGTACAACAGCTACTAAACGTTTGAGAGTAAGCTACACACACATTTACAACAGCTACTATACGTTTGAGAGTAAGCTACTCACACATGTGAAACAGATACTAAACGTTTGAGAGTAAGCTACTCAAACATGAACAACAGCTACTAAACGTTTGAGAGTAAGCTACTCACACATGTACAACAGCTACTGTACGTTTGAGAGTAAGCTACTCACTCATGTACAACAGCTACTAAACGTTTGAGAGTAAGCTACTCACACATGTACAACAGCTACTATACGTTTGAGAGTAAGCTACTCACACATGTACAACAGCTACTATACGTTTGAGAGTAAGCTACTCACACATGTACAACAGCTACTAAACGTTTGAGAGTAAGCTACTCACACATGTACAACAGCTACTAAACGTTTGAGAGTAAGCTACTCACACATGTACAACAGCTACTATACGTTTGAGAGTAAGCTATTCACACATGTACAACAGCTACTAAACGTTTGAGAGTAAGCTACTCACACATGTACAACAGCTACTAAACGTTTGAGAGTAAGCTACTCACACATGTACAACAGCTACTATACGTTTGAGTGTAAGCTACTCACACATGTACAACAGCTACTAAACGTTTGAGAGTAAGCTACTCACACATGTACAACAGCTACTAAACGTTTGAGAGTAAGCTACTCACACATGTACAACAGCTACTATACGTGTGAGAGTAAGCTATTCACTCATATACAACAGCTACTAAACGTTTGAGAGTAAGCTACTCACACATGTACAACAGCTACTGTACGTTTGAGATTAACCTATCCACAAATGTACAATTACTATACCTATAAAAGAAAGCTACTCACTCATGTACAACAGCTACTATACGTTTGATAGTAAGCTACCCACACACGTACAACAGGTACTAAACCTTTGAGATTAGCTACCCACACATGTACAACAGCTACTGTACGTTTGAGATTAACCTATCCACACATGTACAATTTCTATACGTTTGAAAGAAAGCTACTCACTCATGTACAACAGCTACTAAACGTTTGAGAGTAAGCTACCCACACATGTACAACAGCTACTAAACGTTTGAGAGTTAGCTACTCACACATGTAAAACAGCTACTAAACGTTTGAGTGTAAGCTACTCACACATGTACAACAGCTACCAAACGTTTGAGAGTAAGCTACTCACTCTTGTACAACAGGTACTAAACGTTTGAGAGTAAGCTACTCACACATGTACAACAGCTACTAAACGTTTGACTGTAAGCTACTCACTCATGTACAACAGCTACTAAACGTTTGAGAGTAAGTTACTCAGACATGTACAACAGCTACCATACGTTTGAGAGTAAACTACTCACTCATGTACAACAGCAACTAAACGTTTGAGTGTAAGCTACTCACACATGTACAACAGCTACTATACGTGTAAGGGTAGGCTACTCACATATGTACAACAATTACTATTCGTTTAAGAGTAGGCTACTCACTCATGTACAATTACTATACGTTTAAGAGTAGGCTACTCACACATGTACAATTACTATACGTTTAAGAGTAGGCTACTCACACATATACAACAATTACTATACGTTTAAGGGTAGGCTACTCACATATGTACAACAATTACTATACGTTTAAGAGTAGGCTACTGACACATGTACAACAATTACTATACGTTTAAGAGTAGGCTACTCACACATGTACAACAATTACTATACGTTTAAGAGTAGGCTAATAACACATGTACAATAATTACTATACGTTTAAGAGAAGCTCCTAACACATGTACAACAATTACTATACGTTTAAGGGTACGCTACTCACACATGTACAACAGCTACTATACGTTTAAGAGTATGCTACTGACAGATGTACAACAATTACTATGCGTTTAAGAGTAGACTACTCACACATGTACAACAATTACTATACGTTTATGAGTAGGCTACTCACTCATGTTCAAGAGCTACTATACGTTTAAGAGTAGGCTACTCACTCATGTACAACAAAAACTATACGTTTAAGGGTAGGCTACTCACTCATGTACAACAGCTACTATACGTTTAAGAGTAGGCTACTCACTCATATACAACAATTACTATTTGTTTAAGAGTAGGCTACTCACACATATACAATAATTACTATACGTTTAAGAGTAGGCTACTCACTCATGTACAAGAGCTACTATACGTTTAAGAGTAGGCTACTCACTCATGTACAACAATTACTATATGTTTAAGAGTAGGCTACTCACTCATACACAACAATTACTATTTGTTTAAGAGCAGGCCACTCACTCATGTACAACAGCTACTATACGTTTAAGAGTAGGCTACTCACTCAAATACAACAGTTACAATATGTTTAAGAGTAGGCTACTCACACATATACAACAATTACTATACGTTTAAGAGTAGGCTACTCACACATATACAACAATTACTATACGTTTAAGAGTAGGCTACTCACTCATATACAACAATTACTATTTGTTTAAGAGCAGGCCACTCACTCATGTACAACAGCTACTATACGTTTAAGAGTAGGCTACTCACTCATATACAACAATTACTATTTGTTTAAGAGTAGGCTACTCACACATATACAACAATTACTATACGTTTAAGAGTAGCCTACTCACACATATACAACAATTACTATACGTTTAATAGTAGGCTACTCACTCATGTACAACAGCTACTAAACGTTTGAGAGTAAGCTACTCACACATGTACAACAGCTACTAAACGTTTGAGAGTAAGCTACTCACACATGTACAACAGCTACTATACGTTTGAGAGTAAGCTACTCACACATGTGCAACAGCTACTAAACGTTTGAGAGTAAGCTACTCACACATGTACAACAGCTACTAAACGTTTGAGAGTAAGCTACTCACACATGCACAACAGCTACTGTACGTTTGAGAGTAAGCTACTCACTCATGTACAACAGCTACTAAACGTTTGAGAGTAAGCTACTCACACATGTACAACAGCTACTATACGTTTGAGAGTAAGCTACTCACACATGTACAACAGCTACTATACGTTTGAGAGTAAGCTACTCACACATGTACAACAGCTACTATACGTTTGAGAGTAAGCTACTCACACATGTACAACAACTACTAAACGTTTGAGTGTAAGCTATTCACACATGTACAACAGCTACTAAACGTTTGAGAGTAAGTTACTCACACATGTACAACAGCTACTATACGTTTGAGAGTAAGCTACTCACACATGTACAACAGCTACTAAACGTTTGAGAGTAAGCTACTCACACATGTACAACAGCTACTAAACGTTTGAGAGTAAGCTACTCACACATGTACAACAGCTACTGTACGTTTGAGAGTAAGCTACTCACACATGTACAACAGCTACTAAACGTTTGAGAGTAAGCTACTCACACATGTACAACAGCTACTAAACGTTTGAGAGTAAGCTACTCACTCATGTACAACAGCTACTAAACGTTTGAGTGTAAGCTACTCACACATGTACAACAGCTACTAAACGTTTGAGAGTAAGTTACTTACACATGTACAACAGCTACTAAACGTTTGAGAGTAAGCTACTCACACATGTACAACAGCTATTAAACGTTTGAGAGTAAGCTACTCACACATGTACAACAGCTACTATACGTTTGAGAGTAAGCTACTCACACATGTACAACAGCTACTATACGTGTGAGAGTAAGCTATTCACTCATATACAACAGCTACTAAACGTTTGAGAGTAAGCTACTCACACATGTACAACAGCTACTGTACGTTTGAGATTAACCTATCCACAAATGTACAATTACTATACCTATAAAAGAAAGCTACTCACTCATGTACAACAGCTACTATACGTTTGATAGTAAGCTACCCACACACGTACAACAGGTACTAAACCTTTGAGATTAGCTACCCACACATGTACAACAGCTACTGTACGTTTGAGATTAACCTATCCACATATGTACAATTTCTATACGTTTGAAAGAAAGCTACTCACTCATGTACAACAGCTACTAAACGTTTGAGAGTAAGCTACCCACACATGTACAACAGCTACTAAACGTTTGAGAGTTAGCTACTCACACATGTAAAACAGCTACTAAACGTTTGAGTGTAAGCTACTCACACATGTACAACAGCTACCAAACGTTTGAGAGTAAACTACTCACTCTTGTACAACAGGTACTAAACGTTTGAGAGTAAGCTACTCACACATGTACAACAGCTACTAAACGTTTGACTGTAAGCTACTCACTCATGTACAACAGCTACTAAACGTTTGAGAGTAAGTTACTCACACATGTACAACAGCTACCATACGTTTGAGAGTAAACTACTCACTCATGTACAACAGCAACTAAACGTTTGAGTGTAAGCTACTCACACATGTACAACAGCTACTATACGTGTAAGGGTAGGCTACTCACATATGTACAACAATTACTATTCGTTTAAGAGTAGGCTACTCACTCATGTACAATTACTATACGTTTAAGAGTAGGCTACTCACACATGTACAATTACTATACGTTTAAGAGTAGGCTACTCACACATATACAACAATTACTATACGTTTAAGGGTAGGCTACTCACATATGTACAACAATTACTATACGTTTAAGAGTAGGCTACTGACACATGTACAACAATTACTATACGTTTAAGAGTAGGCTACTCACACATGTACAACAATTACTATACGTTTAAGAGTAGGCTAATAACACATGTACAATAATTACTATACGTTTAAGAGAAGCTGCTAACACATGTACAACAATTACTATACGTTTAAGGGTACGCTACTCACACATGTACAACAGCTACTATACGTTTAAGAGTATGCTACTGACAGATGTACAACAATTACTATGCGTTTAAGAGTAGGCTACTCACACATGTACAACAATTACTATACGTTTATGAGTAGGCTACTCACTCATGTTCAAGAGCTACTATACGTTTAAGAGTAGGCTACTCACTCATGTACAACAAAAACTATACGTTTAAGGGTAGGCTACTCACTCATGTACAACAGCTACTATACGTTTAAGAGTAGGCTACTCACTCATATACAACAATTACTATTTGTTTAAGAGTAGGCTACTCACACATATACAATAATTACTATACGTTTAAGAGTAGGCTACTCACTCATGTACAAGAGCTACTATACGTTTAAGAGTAGGCTACTCACTCATGTACAACAATTACTATATGTTTAAGAGTAGGCTACTCACTCATACACAACAATTACTATTTGTTTAAGAGCAGGCCACTCACTCATGTACAACAGCTACTATACGTTTAAGAGTAGGCTACTCACTCAAATACAACAGTTACAATATGTTTAAGAGTAGGCTACTCACACATATACAACAATTACTATACGTTTAAGAGTAGGCTACTCACACATATACAACAATTACTATACGTTTAAGAGTAGGCTACTCACTCATATACAACAATTACTATTTGTTTAAGAGCAGGCCACTCACTCATGTACAACAGCTACTATACGTTTAAGAGTAGGCTACTCACTCATATACAACAATTACTATTTGTTTAAGAGTAGGCTACTCACACATATACAACAATTACTATACGTTTAAGAGTAGCCTACTCACACATATACAACAATTACTATACGTTTAATAGTAGGCTACTCACTCATGTACAACAGCTACTAAACGTTTGAGAGTAAGCTACTCACACATGTACAACAGCTACTAAACGTTTGAGAGTAAGCTACTCACACATGTACAACAGCTACTATACGTTTGAGAGTAAGCTACTCACACATGTGCAACAGCTACTAAACGTTTGAGAGTAAGCTACTCACACATGTACAACAGCTACTAAACGTTTGAGAGTAAGCTACTCACACATGCACAACAGCTACTGTACGTTTGAGAGTAAGCTACTCACTCATGTACAACAGCTACTAAACGTTTGAGAGTAAGCTACTCACACATGTACAACAGCTACTATACGTTTGAGAGTAAGCTACTCACACATGTACAACAGCTACTATACGTTTGAGAGTAAGCTACTCACACATGTACAACAGCTACTATACGTTTGAGAGTAAGCTACTCACACATGTACAACAACTACTAAACGTTTGAGTGTAAGCTATTCACACATGTACAACAGCTACTAAACGTTTGAGAGTAAGTTACTCACACATGTACAACAGCTACTAAACGTTTGAGAGTAAGCTACTCACACATGTACAACAGCTACTAAACGTTTGAGAGTAAGCTACTCACACATGTACAACAGCTACTAAACGTTTGAGAGTAAGCTACTCACACATGTACAACAGCTACTGTACGTTTGAGAGTAAGCTACTCACACATGTACAACAGCTACTAAACGTTTGAGAGTAAGCTACTCACACATGTACAACAGCTACTGTACGTTTGAGAGTAAGCTACTCACACATGTACAACAGCTACTGTACGTTTGAGAGTAAGCTACTCACACATGTACAACAGCTACTATACGTTTGAGAGTAAGCTACTCACACATGTACAACAGCTACTAAACGTTTGAGAGTAAGCTACTCACACATGTACAACAGCTACTAAACGTTTGACAGTAAGCTACTCACACATGTACAACAGCTACTATACGTTTGAGAGTAAGCTACTCACACATGTACAACAGCTACTAAACGTTTGAGAGTAAGCTACTCACACATGTACAACAGCTATTAAACGTTTGAGAGTAAGCTACTCACACATGTACAACAGCTACTGTACGTTTGAGAGTAAGCTACTCACTCATGTACAACAGCTACTAAACGTTTGAGTGTAAGCTACTCACACATGTACAACAGCTACTAAACGTTTGAGAGTAAGTTACTCACACATGTACAACAGCTACTGTACGTTTGAGAGTAAGCTACTCACACATGTACAACAGCTACTAAACGTTTGAGAGTAAGCTACTCACACATGTACAACAGCTACTGTACGTTTGAGAGTAAGCTACTCACACATGTACAACAGGTACTAAACGTTTGTGAGTAAGCTACTCACTCATGTACAACAGGTACTAAACGCTTGAGAGTAAGCTACTCACACATGTACAACAGGTACTAAACGTTTGAGAGTAAGCTACTCACACATGTACAACAGCTACTATACGTTTGAGAGTAAGCTACTCACACATGTACAACAGCTACCATACGTTTGAGAGTAAGCTACTCACTCATGTACAACAGCTACTAAACGTTTGAGAGTAAGCTACTCACACATGTACAACAGCTACTAATCGTTTGAGAGTAAGCTACTCACACATGTACAACAGCTACTATACGTTTGAGAGTAAGCTACTCACACATGTACAACAGCTACTAAACGTTTGAGAGTAAGCTACTCACACATGTACAACAATTACTAAACGTTTGAGAGTAAGCTACTCACACATGTACAACAGCTACTATACGTTTGGGAGTAAGCTACTCACACATGTACAACAGCTACTAAACGTTTGAGAGTAAGCTACTCACACATGTACAACAGCTACTATACGTTTGAGAGTAAGCTACTCACTCATGTACAACAGCTACTAAACGTTTGAGAGTAAGCTACTCACACATGTACAACAGCTACTGTACGTTTGAGATTAACCTATCTACAAATGTACAATTACTATACGTATGAAAGAAAGCTACTCACTCATGTACAACAGCTACTATACGTTTGAGAGTAAGCTACCCACACACGTACAACAGCTACTAAACGTATGAGAGTAAGCTACCCACACATGTACAACAGCTACTGTACGTTTGAGATTAACCTATCCACACATGTACAATTTCTATACGTTTGAAAGAAAGCTACTCACTCATGTACAACAGCTACTAAACGTTTGAGAGTAACCTACCCACACATGTACAACAGCTACTAAACGTTTGAGAGTAAGCTACCCACACATGTACAACAGCTACTAAACGTTTGAGTGTAAGCTACTCACACATGTACAACAGCTACTAAACGTTTGAGTGTAAGCTACTCACACATGTACAACAGCTACTAAACGTTTGAGAGTAAGCTACTCACTCATGTACAACAGCTACTAAAGTTTGAGTGTAAGCTACTCACACATGTACAACAGCTACTAAACGTTTGAGTGTAAGCTACTCACACATGTACAACAGCTACTAAACGTTTGAGAGTAAGCTACTCACTCATGTACAACAGCTACTAAACGTTTGAGAGTAAGTTACTCCCACATGTACAACAGCTACTATACGTTTGAGAGTAAACTACTCACTCATGTACAACAGCTACTAAACGTTTGAGTGTAAGCTACTCACACATGTACAACAGCTACTAAACGTTTGAGAGTAAGCTACTCACACATGAACAACAGCTACTAAACGTTTGATCGTAAGCTACTCACAGATGTACAACAGCTACTAAACGTTTGAGAGTAAGCTACTCACACATGTACAACAGCTACTATACGTTTGAGAGTAAGCTACTCACACATGTACAACAGCTACTAAACGTTTGAGAGTAAGCTACTCACACATGTACAATAGCTACTAAACGTTTGAGAGTAAGCTACTCACACATGTACAACAGCTACTATACGTTTGAGAGTAAGCTACTCACACATGTGCAACAGCTACTAAACGTTAGAGAGTAAGGTACTCACACATGTACAACAGCTACTATACGTTTGAGAGTAAGCTACTCACATATGTTCAACAGCTACTATACGTTTGAGAGTAAGCTACTCGCATATGTACAACAGCTACTATACGTTTGAGAGTAAGCTACTCACACATGTACAACAGCTACTAAACGTTTGAGTGTAAGCTACTCACACATGTACAAAAGCTACTAAACGTTTGAGGGTAAGTTACTCACACATGTACAACAGCTACTATACGTTTGAGAGTAAGCTACTCACACATGTACAACAGCTACTATACGTTTGAGAGTAAGCTACTCACACATGTACAACAGCTACTGTACGTTTGAGAGTAAGCTACTCACACATGTACAACAATTACTATACGTTTAAGAGTAGGCTACTCACACATGTACAACAATTACTATACGTTTAAGAGTAGGCTAATAACACATGTACAATAATTACTATACGTTTAAGAGAAGCTGCTAACACATGTACAACAATTACTATACGTTTAAGGGTACGCTACTCACACATGTACAACAGCTACTATACGTTTAAGAGTATGCTACTGACAGATGTACAACAATTACTATGCGTTTAAGAGTAGGCTACTCACACATGTACAACAATTACTATACGTTTATGAGTAGGCTACTCACTCATGTACAAGAGCTACTATACGTTTAAGAGTAGGCTACTCACTCATGTACAACAAAAACTATACGTTTAAGGGTAGGCTACTCACTCATGTACAACAGCTACTATACGTTTAAGAGTAGGCTACTCACTCATATACAACAATTACTATTTGTTTAAGAGTAGGCTACTCACACATATACAATAATTACTATACGTTTAAGAGTAGGCTACTCACTCATGTACAAGAGCTACTATACGTTTAAGAGTAGGCTACTCACTCATGTACAACAATTACTATATGTTTAAGAGTAGGCTACTCACTCATATACAACAATTACTATTTGTTTAAGAGCAGGCCACTCACTCATGTACAACAGCTACTATACGTTTAAGAGTAGGCTACTCACTCATATACAACAATTACAATATGTTTAAGAGTAGGCTACTCACACATATACAACAATTACTATACGTTTAAGAGTAGGCTACTCACACATATACAACAATTACTATACGTTTAAGAGTAGGCTACTCACTCATATACAACAATTACTATTTGTTTAAGAGCAGGCCACTCACTCATGTACAACAGCTACTATACGTTTAAGAGTAGGCTACTCACTCATATACAACAATTACTATTTGTTTAAGAGTAGGCTACTCACACATATACAACAATTACTATACGTTTAAGAGTAGCCTACTCACACATATACAACAATTACTATACGTTTAATAGTAGGCTACTCACTCATGTACAACAGCTACTAAACGTTTGAGAGTAAGCTACTCACACATGTACAACAGCTACTAAACGTTTGAGAGTAAGCTACTCACACATGTACAACAGCTACTATACGTTTGAGAGTAAGCTACTCACACATGTGCAACAGCTACTAAACGTTTGAGAGTAAGCTACTCACACATGTACAACAGCTACTAAACGTTTGAGAGTAAGCTACTCACACATGTACAACAGCTACTGTACGTTTGAGAGTAAGCTACTCACTCATGTACAACAGCTACTAAACGTTTGAGAGTAAGCTACTCACACATGTACAACAGCTACTATACGTTTGAGAGTAAGCTACTCACACATGTACAACAGCTACTATACGTTTGAGAGTAAGCTACTCACACATGTACAACAGCTACCATACGTTTGAGAGTAAGCTACTCACACATGTACAACAACTACTAAACGTTTGAGTGTAAGCTATTCACACATGTACAACAGCTACTAAACGTTTGAGAGTAAGTTACTCACACATGTACAACAGCTACTAAACGTTTGAGAGTAAGCTACTCACACATGTACAACAGCTACTAAACGTTTGAGAGTAAGCTACTCACACATGTACAACAGCTACTAAACGTTTGAGAGTAAGCTACTCACACATGTACAACAGCTACTGTACGTTTGAGAGTAAGCTACTCACACATGTACAACAGCTACTAAACGTTTGAGAGTAAGCTACTCACACATGTACAACAGCTACTGTACGTTTGAGAGTAAGCTACTCACACATGTACAACAGCTACTGTACGTTTGAGAGTAAGCTACTCACACATGTACAACAGCTACTATACGTTTGAGAGAAGGCTACTCTCACATGTACAACAGCTACTAAACGTTTGAGAGTAAGCTACTCACACATGTACAACAGCTACTAAACGTTTGACAGTAAGCTACTCACACATGTACAACAGCTACTATACGTTTGAGAGTAAGCTACTCACACATGTACAACAGCTACTAAACGTTTGAGAGTAAGCTACTCACACATGTACAACAGCTATTAAACGTTTGAGAGTAAGCTACTCACACATGTACAACAGCTACTGTACGTTTGAGATTAAGCTACTCACTCATGTACAACAGCTACTAAACGTTTGAGTGTAAGCTACTCACACATGTACAACAGCTACTAAACGTTTGAGAGTAAGTTACTCACACATGTACAACAGCTACTGTACGTTTGAGAGTAAGCTACTCACACATGTACAACAGCTACTAAACGTTTGAGAGTAAGCTACTCACACATGTACAACAGCTACTGTACGTTTGAGAGTAAGCTACTCACACATGTACAACAGGTACTAAACGTTTGTGAGTAAGCTACTCACTCATGTACAACAGGTACTAAACGCTTGAGAGTAAGCTACTCAAACATGTACAACAGGTACTAAACGTTTGAGAGTAAGCTACTCACACATGTACAACAGCTACTATACGTTTGAGAGTAAGCTACTCACACATGTACAACAGCTACCATACGTTTGAGAGTAAGCTACTCACTCATGTACAACAGCTACTAAACGTTTGAGAGTAAGCTACTCACACATGTACAACAGCTACTAATCGTTTGAGAGTAAGCTACTCACACATGTACAACAGCTACTATACGTTTGAGAGTAAGCTACTCACACATGTACAACAGCTACTAAACGTTTGAGAGTAAGCTACTCACACATGTACAACAATTACTAAACGTTTGAGAGTAAGCTACTCACACATGTACAACAGCTACTATACGTTTGGGAGTAAGCTACTCACACATGTACAACAGCTACTAAACGTTTGAGAGTAAGCTACTCACACATGTACAACAGCTACTATACGTTTGAGAGTAAGCTACTCACTCATGTACAACAGCTACTAAACGTTTGAGAGTAAGCTACTCACACATGTACAACAGCTACTGTACGTTTGAGATTAACCTATCTACAAATGTACAATTACTATACGTATGAAAGAAAGCTACTCACTCATGTACAACAGCTACTATACGTTTGAGAGTAAGCTACCCACACACGTACAACAGCTACTAAACGTATGAGAGTAAGCTACCCACACATGTACAACAGCTACTGTACGTTTGAGATTAACCTATCCACACATGTACAATTTCTATACGTTTGAAAGAAAGCTACTCACTCATGTACAACAGCTACTAAACGTTTGAGAGTAACCTACCCACACATGTACAACAGCTACTAAACGTTTGAGAGTAAGCTACCCACACATGTACAACAGCTACTAAACGTTTGAGTGTAAGCTACTCACACATGTACAACAGCTACTAAACGTTTGAGTGTAAGCTACTCACACATGTACAACAGCTACTAAACGTTTGAGAGTAAGCTACTCACTCATGTACAACAGCTACTAAAGTTTGAGTGTAAGCTACTCACACATGTACAACAGCTACTAAACGTTTGAGTGTAAGCTACTCACACATGTACAACAGCTACTAAACGTTTGAGAGTAAGCTACTCACTCATGTACAACAGCTACTAAACGTTTGAGAGTAAGTTACTCCCACATGTACAACAGCTACTATACGTTTGAGAGTAAACTACTCACTCATGTACAACAGCTACTAAACGTTTGAGTGTAAGCTACTCACACATGTACAACAGCTACTAAACGTTTGAGAGTAAGCTACTCACACATGAACAACAGCTACTAAACGTTTGATCGTAAGCTACTCACAGATGTACAACAGCTACTAAACGTTTGAGAGTAAGCTACTCACACATGTACAACAGCTACTAAACGTTTGAGAGTAAGCTACTCACACATGTACAATAGCTACTAAACGTTTGAGAGTAAGCTACTCACACATGTACAACAGCTACTATACGTTTGAGAGTAAGCTACTCACACATGTGCAACAGCTACTAAACGTTAGAGAGTAAGGTACTCACACATGTACAACAGCTACTTTACGTTTGAGAGTAAGCTACTCACATATGTTCAACAGCTACTATACGTTTGAGAGTAAGCTACTCGCACATGTACAACAGCTACTATACGTTTGAGAGTAAGCTACTCACACATGTACAACAGCTACTAAACGTTTGAGTGTAAGCTACTCACACATGTACAACAGCTACTAAACGTTTGAGGGTAAGTTACTTACACATGTACAACAGCTACTATACGTTTGAGAGTAAGCTACTCACACATGTACAACAGCTACTATACGTTTGAGAGTAAGCTACTCACACATGTACAACAGCTACTGTACGTTTGAGAGTAAGCTACTCACACATGTACAACAGCTACTATACGTTTGAAAGTAAGCTACTCACATATGTAAACAGCTACTAAACGTTTGAGAGTAAGCTACCCACACATGTACAACAGCTACTAAACGTTTGAGAGTAAGCTACACATACATTTACAACAGCTACTATACGTTTGAGAGTAAGCTACTCACACATGTGCAACAGATACTAAACGTTTGAGAGTAAGCAACTCACACATGTACAACAGCTACTAAACGTTTGAGAGTAAGCTACTCACACATGTACAACAGCTACTGTACGTTTGAGAGTAAGCTACTCACTCATGTACAACAGCTACTAAACGTTTGAGAGTAAGCTACTCACACATGTACAACAGCTACTATACGTTTGAGAGTAAGCTACTCACACATGTACAACAGCTACTATACGTTTGAGAGTAAGCTACTCACACATGTACAACAGCTACTAAACGTTTGAGAGTAAGCTACTCACACATGTACAACAGCTACTAAACGTTTGAGAGTAAGCTACTCACACATGTACAACAGCTACTATACGTTTGAGAGTAAGCTATTCACACATGTACAACAGCTACTAAACGTTTGAGAGTAAGCTACTCACACATGTACAACAGCTACTAAACGTTTGAGAGTAAGCTACTCACACATGTACAACAGCTACTATACGTTTGTGAGTAAGCTACTCACACATGTACAACAGCTACTAAACGTTTGAGAGTAAGCTACTCACACATGTACAACAGCTACAAAACGTTTGAGAGTAAGCTACTCACACATGTACTACAGCTACTATACGTTTGAGAGTAAGCTATTCACTCATATACAACAGCTACTAAACGTTTGAGAGTAAGCTACTCACACATGTACAACAGCTACTGTACGTTTGAGATTAACCTATCCACAAATGTACAATTACTATACCTATGAAAGAAAGCTACTCACTCATGTACAACAGCTACTATACGTTTGATAGTAAGCTACCCACACACGTACAACAGGTACTAAACGTTTGAGATTAGCTATCCACACATGTACAACAGCTACTGTACGTTTGAGATTAACCTATCCACACATGTACAATTTCTATACGTTTGAAAGAAAGCTACTCACTCATGTACAACAGCTACTGTACGTTTGAGATTAACCTATCCACAAATGTACAATTACTATACCTATGAAAGAAAGCTACTCACTCATGTACAACAGCTACTATACGTTTGATAGTAAGCTACCCACACACGTACAACAGGTACTAAACGTTTGAGATTAGCTATCCACACATGTACAACAGCTACTGTACGTTTGAGATTAACCTATCCACACATGTACAATTTCTATACGTTTGAAAGAAAGCTACTCACTCATGTACAACAGCTACTAAACGTTTGAGAGTAAGCTACCCACACATGTACAACAGCTACTAAACATTTTAGGGTAAGCTACTCACACATGTAAAACAGCTACTAAACGTTTGAGTGTAAGCTACTCACACATGTACAACAGCTACTAAACGTTTGAGAGTAAGCTACTCACTCTTGTACAACAGATACTAAACGTTTGAGAGTAAGCTACTCACACATGTACAAACAGCTACTAAACGTTTGAGTGTAAGCTACTCACTCATGTACAACAGCTACTAAACGTTTGAGAGTAAGTTACTCACACATGTACAACAGCTACTATACGTTTGAGAGTAAACTACTCACTCATGTACAACAGCAACTAAACGTTTGAGTGTAAGCTACTCACACATGTACACCAGCTACTATACGTTTAAGGGTAGGCTACTCACATATGTACAACAATTACTATTCGTTTAAGAGTAGGCTACTCACTCATGTACAATTACTATACGTTTAAGAATAGGCTACTCACACATGTACAATTACTATACGTTTAAGAGTAGTCTACTCACACATATACAACAATTACTATACGTTTAAGGGTAGGCTACTCACATATGTACAACAATTACTATACGTTTAAGAGTAGGCTACTGACACATGTACAACAATTACTATACGTTTAAGAGTAGGCTACTCACACATGTACAACAATTACTATACGTTTAAGAGTAGGCTAATAACACATGTACAATAATTACTATACGTTTAAGAGAAGCTGCTAACACATGTACAACAATTACTATACGTTTAAGGGTACGCTACTCACACATGTACAACAGCTACTATACGTTTAAGAGTATGCTACTGACAGATGTACAACAATTACTATGCGTTTAAGAGTAGGCTACTCACACATGTACAACAATTACTATACGTTTATGAGTAGGCTACTCACTCATGTACAAGAGCTACTATACGTTTAAGAGTAGGCTACTCACTCATGTACAACAAAAACTATACGTTTAAGGGTAGGCTACTCACTCATGTACAACAGCTACTATACGTTTAAGAGTAGGCTACTCACTCATATACAACAATTACTATTTGTTTAAGAGTAGGCTACTCACACATATACAATAATTACTATACGTTTAAGAGTAGGCTACTCACTCATGTACAAGAGCTACTATACGTTTAAGAGTGGGCTACTCACTCATGTACAACAATTACTATATGTTTAAGAGTAGGCTACTCACTCATATACAACAATTACTATTTGTTTAAGAGCAGGCCACTCACTCATGTACAACAGCTACTATACGTTTACGAGTAGGCTACTCACTCATATACAACAATTACAATATGTTTAAGAGTAGGCTACTCACACATATACAACAATTACTATACGTTTAAGAATAGGCTACTCACACATATACAACAATTACTATACGTTTAAGAGTAGGCTACTCACTCATATACAACAATTACTATACGTTTAAGAGTAGGCTACTCACACATATACAACAATTACTATACGTTTAAGAGTAGGCTACTCACTCATATACAACAATTACTATACGTTTAAGAGTAGGCTACTCACACATATACAACAATTACTATACGTTTAAGAGTAGGCTACTCACTCATATACAACAATTACTATTTGTTTAAGAGCAGGCCACTCACTCATGTACAACAGCTACTATACGTTTAAGAGTAGGCTACTCACTCATATACAACAATTACTATTTGTTTAAGAGTAGGCTACTCACACATATACAACAATTACTATACGTTTAAGAGTAGCCTACTCACACATATACAAAAATTACTATACGTTTAAGAGTAGGCTACTCACTCATGTACAACACCTACTAAACGTTTGAGAGTAAGCTACTCACACATGTACAACAGCTACTAAACGTTTGAGAGTAAGCTACTCACACATGTACAACAGCTACTATACGTTTGAGAGTAAGCTACTCACACATGTGCAACAGCTACTAAACGTTTGAGAGTAAGCTACTCACACATGTACAACAGCTACTAAACGTTTGAGAGTAAGCTACTCACACATGTACAACAGCTACTGTATGTTTGAGAGTAAGCTACTCACTCATGTACAACAGCTACTAAACGTTTGAGAGTAAGCTACTCACACATGTACAACAGCTCCTATACGTTTGAGAGTAAGCTACTCACACATGTACAACAGCTACTATACGTTTGAGAGTAAGCTACTCACACATGTACAACAGCTACTATACGTTTGAGAGTAACCTACTCACACATGTACAACAACTACTAAACGTTTGAGTGTAAGCTATTCACACATGTACAACAGCTACTAAACGTTTGAGAGTAAGTTACTCACACATGTACAGCAGCTACTAAACGTTTGAGAGTAAGCTACTCACACATGTATAACAGCTACTAACCGTTTGAGAGTAAGCTACTCACACATGTACAACAGCTACTAAACGTTTGAGAGTAAGCTACTCACACATGTACAACAGCTACTGTACGTTTGAGAGTAAGCTACTCACACATGTACAACAGCTACTAAACGTTTGAGAGTAAGCTACTCACACATGTACAGCAGCTACTGTACGTTTGAGAGTAAGCTACTCACTCATGTACAACAGCTACTAAACGTTTGAGTGTAAGCTACTCACACATGTACAACAGCTACTAAACGTTTGAGAGTAAGTTACTCACACATGTACAACAGCTACTGTACGTTTGAGAGTAAGCTACTCACACATGTACAACAGCTACTAAACGTTTGAGAGTAAGCTACTCACACATGTACAACAGCTACTGTACGTTTGAGAGTAAGCTACTCACACATGTACAACAGGTACTAAACGTTTGTGAGTAAGCTACTCACTCATGTACAACAGGTACTAAACGTTTGAGAGTAAGCTACTCACACATGTACAACAGGTACTAAACGTTTGAGAGTAAGCTACTCACACATGTACAACAGCTACTATACGTTTGAGAGTAAGCTACTCACACATGTACAACAGCTACCATACGTTTGAGAGTAAGCTACTCACTCATGTACAACAGCTACTAAACGTTTGAGAGTAAGCTACTCACACATGTACAACAGCTACTAAACGTTTGAGAGTAAGCTACTCACACATATACAACAGCTACTATACGTTTGAGAGTAAGCTACTCACACATGTACAACAGCTACTAAACGTTTGAGAGTAAGCTACTCACACATGTACAACAGGTACTAAACGTTTGAGAGTAAGCTACTCACACATGTACAACAGCTACTATACGTTTGGGAGTAAGCTACTCACACATGTACAACAGCTACTAAACGTTTGAGAGTAAGCTACTCACACATGTACAACAGCTACTAAACGTTTGAGAGTAAGCTACTCACACATGTACAACATCTACTATACGTTTGAGAGTAAGCTACTCACTCATGTACAACAGCTACTAAACGTTTGAGAGTAAGCTACTCACACATGTACAACAGCTACTGTACGTTTGAGATTAACCTATCTACAAATGTACAATTACTATACGTATGAAAGAAAGCTACTCACTCATGTACAACAGCTACTATATGTTTGAGAGTAAGCTACCCACACACGTACAACAGCTACTAAACGTATGAGAGTAAGCTACCCACACATGTACAAAAGCTACTGTACGTTTGAGATTAACCTATCCACACATGTACAATTTCTATACGTTTGAAAGAAAGCTACTCACTCATGTACAACAGCTACTAAACGTTTGAGAGTAAGCTACCCACACATGTACAACAGCTACTAAACGTTTGAGAGTAAGCTACCCACACATGTACAACAGCTACTAAACGTTTGAGTGTAAGCTACTCACACATGTACAACAGCTATTAAACGTTTGAGTGTAAGCTACTCACACATGTACAACAGCTACTAAACGTTTGAGAGTAAGCTACTCACTCATGTACAACAACTACTAAAGTTTGAGTGTAAGCTACTCACACATGTACAACAGCTACTAAACGTTTGAGTGTAAGCTACTCACACATGTACAACAGCTACTAAACGTTTGAGAGTAAGCTACTCACTCATGTACAACAGCTACTAAACGTTTGAGAGTAAGTTACTCACACATGTACAACAGCTACTATACGTTTGAGATTAAACTACTCACTCATGTACAACAGCTACTAAACGTTTGAGTGTAAGCTACTCACACATGTACAACAGCTACTAAACGTTTGAGAGTAAGCTACTCACACATGAACAACAGCTACTAAACGTTTGATCGTAAGCTACTCACACATGTACAACAGCTACTAAACGTTTGGGAGTAAGCTACTCACTCATGCACAACAGGTACTAAACGTTTGAGAGTAACCTACTCACTCATGTACAACAGCTACTAAACGTTTGAGAGTAAGCTACTCACTCATGTACAAAGCTACTATACGTTTGGGAGTAAGCTACTCACACATGTACAACAGCTACTAAACGTTTGAGAGTAAGCTACTCACACATGTACAACAGCTACTAAACGTTTGAGAGTAAGCTACTCACACATGTACAACAGCTACTATACGTTTGAGAGTAAGCTACTCACTCATGTACAACAGCTACTAAACGTTTGAGAGTAAGCTACTCACACATGTACAACAGCTACTGTACGTTTGAGATTAACCTATCCACAAATGTACAATTACTATACGTATGAAAGAAAGCTACTCACTCATGTACAACAGCTACTATACGTTTGAGAGTAAGCTACCCACACACGTACAACAGCTACTAAACGTATGAGAGTAAGCTACCCACACATGTACAACAGCTACTGTAAGTTTGAGATTAACCTATCCACACATGTACAATTTCTATACGTTTGAAAGAAAGCTACTCACTCATGTACAACAGCTACTAAACGTTTGAGAGTAAGCTACCCACACATGTACAACAGATACTAAACGTTTGAGAGTAAGCTACCCACACATGTACAACACCTACTAAACGTTTGAGAGTAAGCTACTCACACATGTACAACAGCTACTAAACGTTTGAGTGTAAGCTACTCACACATGTACAACAGCTACTAAACGTTTGAGAGTAAGCTACTCACTCATGTACAACAGCTACTAAAGTTTGAGTGTAAGTTACTCACACATGTACAACAGCTACTAAACGTTTGAGTGTAAGCTACTCACACATGTACAACAGCTACTAAACGTTTGAGAGTAAGCTACTCACTCATGTACAACAGCTACTAAACGTTTGAGAGTAAGTTACTCACACATGTACAACAGCTACTATACGTTTGAGAGTAAACTACTCACGCATGTACAACAGCTACTAAACGTTTGAGTGTAAGCTACTCACACATGTACAACAGCTACTAAACGTTTGAGAGTAAGCTACTCACACATGAACAACAGCTACTAAACGTTTGATCGTAAGCTACTCACACATGTACAACAGCTACTAAACGTTTGAGAGTAAGCTACTCACTCATGTACAACAGGTACTAAACGTTTGAGAGTAAGCTACCCACACATGTACAACAGCTACTAAACGTTTGAGTGTAAGCTACTCACACATGTACAACTGCTACTAAACGTTTGAGAGTAAGCTACTCACTCATGTACAACGGGTACTAAACGTTTGAGAGTAAGCTACTCACACATGTACAACAGGTACTAAACGTTTGAGTGTAAGCTACTCACACATGTACAACAGCTACTAAACGTTTGAGAGTAAGCTACTCACACATGAACAACAGCTACTAAACGTTTGAGAGTAAGCTACTCACACATGTACAACAGCTACTGTACGTTTGAGAGTAAGCTACTCACTCATGAACAACAGCTACTAAACGTTTGAGAGTAAGCTACTCACACATGTACAACAGCTACTAAACGTTTGAGGGTAAGTTACTCACACATGTACAACAGCTACTATATGTTTGAGAGTAAGCTACTCACACATGTACAACAGCTTCTATACGTTTGAGAGTAAGCTACTCACACATGTACAACAGCTACTGTACGTTTGAGAGTAAGCTACTCACACATGTACAACAGCTACTATACGTTTGAAAGTAAGCTACTCACATATGTAAACAGCTACTAAACGTTTGAGAGTAAGCTACCCACACATGTACAACAGCTACTAAACGTTTGAGAGTAAGCTACACACACATTTACAACAGCTACTATACGTTTGAGAGTAAGCTACTCACACATGTGCAACAGATACTAAACGTTTGAGAGTAAGCTACTCACACATGTACAACAGCTACTAAACGTTTGAGAGTAAGCTACTCACACATGTACAACAGCTACTCTACGTTTGAGAGTAAGCTACTCACTCATGTACACCAGCTACTAAACGTTTGAGAGTAAGCTACTCACACATGTACAACAGCTACTATACGTTTGAGAGTAAGCTACTCACACATGTACAACAGCTACTATACGTTTGAGAGTAAGCTACTCACACATGTACAACAGCTACTAAACGTTTGAGAGTAAGCTACTCACACACGTACAACAGCTAATAAACGTTTGAGAGTAAGCTACTCACACATGTACAACAGCTACTATACGTTTGAGAGTAAGCTATTCACACATGTACAACAGCTACTAAACGTTTGAGAGTAAGCTACTCACACATGTACAACAGCTACTAAACGTTTGAGAGTAAGCTACTCACACATGTACAACAGCTACTATACGTTTGTGAGTAAGCTACTCACACATGTACAACAGCTACTAAACGTTTGAGAGTAAGCTACTCACACATGTACAACAGCTACTAAACGTTTGAGAGTAAGCTACTCACACATGTACTACAGCTACTATACGTTTGAGAGTAAGCTATTCACTCATATACAACAGCTACTAAACGTTTGAGAGTAAGCTACTCACACATGTACAACAGCTACTGTACGTTTGAGATTAACCTATCCACAAATGTACAATTACTATACCTATGAAAGAAAGCTACTCACTCATGTACAACAGCTACTATACGTTTGATAGTAAGCTACCCACACACGTACAACAGGTACTATACGTTTGAGATTAGCTACCCACACATGTACAACAGCTACTGTACGTTTGAGATTAACCTATCCACACATGTACAATTTCTATACGTTTGAAAGAAAGCTACTCACTCATGTACAACAGCTACTAAACGTTTGAGAGTAAGCTACCCACACATGTACAACAGCTACTATACGTTTGAGAGTAAGCTACTCACACATGTACAACAGCTACTAAACGTTTGAGAGTAAGCTACTCACACATGTACAACAATTACTAAACGTTTGAGAGTAAGCTACTCACACATGTACAACAGCTACTATACGTTTGGGAGTAAGCTACTCACACATGTACAACAGCTACTAAACGTTTGAGAGTAAGCTACTCACACATGTACAACAGCTACTATACGTTTGAGAGTAAGCTACTCACTCATGTACAACAGCTACTAAACGTTTGAGAGTAAGCTACTCACACATGTACAACAGCTACTGTACGTTTGAGATTAACCTATCTACAAATGTACAATTACTATACGTATGAAAGAAAGCTACTCACTCATGTACAACAGCTACTATACGTTTGAGAGTAAGCTACCCACACACGTACAACAGCTACTAAACGTATGAGAGTAAGCTACCCACACATGTACAACAGCTACTGTACGTTTGAGATTAACCTATCCACACATGTACAATTTCTATACGTTTGAAAGAAAGCTACTCACTCATGTACAACAGCTACTAAACGTTTGAGAGTAACCTACCCACACATGTACAACAGCTACTAAACGTTTGAGAGTAAGCTACCCACACATGTACAACAGCTACTAAACGTTTGAGTGTAAGCTACTCACACATGTACAACAGCTACTAAACGTTTGAGTGTAAGCTACTCACACATGTACAACAGCTACTAAACGTTTGAGAGTAAGCTACTCACTCATGTACAACAGCTACTAAAGTTTGAGTGTAAGCTACTCACACATGTACAACAGCTACTAAACGTTTGAGTGTAAGCTACTCACACATGTACAACAGCTACTAAACGTTTGAGAGTAAGCTACTCACTCATGTACAACAGCTACTAAACGTTTGAGAGTAAGTTACTCCCACATGTACAACAGCTACTATACGTTTGAGAGTAAACTACTCACTCATGTACAACAGCTACTAAACGTTTGAGTGTAAGCTACTCACACATGTACAACAGCTACTAAACGTTTGAGAGTAAGCTACTCACACATGAACAACAGCTACTAAACGTTTGATCGTAAGCTACTCACAGATGTACAACAGCTACAAAACGTTTGAGAGTAAGCTACTCACACATGTACAACAGCTACTAAACGTTTGAGAGTAAGCTACTCACACATGTACAATAGCTACTAAACGTTTGAGAGTAAGCTACTCACACATGTACAACAGCTACTATACGTTTGAGAGTAAGCTACTCACACATGTGCAACAGCTACTAAACGTTAGAGAGTAAGGTACTCACACATGTACAACAGCTACTTTACGTTTGAGAGTAAGCTACTCACATATGTTCAACAGCTACTATACGTTTGAGAGTAAGCTACTCGCACATGTACAACAGCTACTATACGTTTGAGAGTAAGCTACTCATACATGTACAACAGCTACTAAACGTTTGAGTGTAAGCTACTCACACATGTACAACAGCTACTAAACGTTTGAGGGTAAGTTACTTACACATGTACAACAGCTACTATACGTTTGAGAGTAAGCTACTCACACATGTACAACAGCTACTATACGTTTGAGAGTAAGCTACTCACACATGTACAACAGCTACTGTACGTTTGAGAGTAAGCTACTCACACATGTACAACAGCTACTATACGTTTGAAAGTAAGCTACTCACATATGTAAACAGCTACTAAACGTTTGAGAGTAAGCTACCCACACATGTACAACAGCTACTAAACGTTTGAGAGTAAGCTACACATACATTTACAACAGCTACTATACGTTTGAGAGTAAGCTACTCACACATGTGCAACAGATACTAAACGTTTGAGAGTAAGCAACTCACACATGTACAACAGCTACTAAACGTTTGAGAGTAAGCTACTCACACATGTACAACAGCTACTGTACGTTTGAGAGTAAGCTACTCACTCATGTACAACAGCTACTAAACGTTTGAGAGTAAGCTACTCACACATGTACAACAGCTACTATACGTTTGAGAGTAAGCTACTCACACATGTACAACAGCTACTATACGTTTGAGAGTAAGCTACTCACACATGTACAACAGCTACTAAACGTTTGAGAGTAAGCTACTCACACATGTACAACAGCTACTAAACGTTTGAGAGTAAGCTACTCACACATGTACAACAGCTACTATACGTTTGAGAGTAAGCTATTCACACATGTACAACAGCTACTAAACGTTTGAGAGTAAGCTACTCACACATGTACAACAGCTACTAAACGTTTGAGAGTAAGCTACTCACACATGTACAACAGCTACTATACGTTTGTGAGTAAGCTACTCACACATGTACAACAGCTACTAAACGTTTGAGAGTAAGCTACTCACACATGTACAACAGCTACAAAACGTTTGAGAGTAAGCTACTCACACATGTACTACAGCTACTATACGTTTGAGAGTAAGCTATTCACTCATATACAACAGCTACTAAACGTTTGAGAGTAAGCTACTCACACATGTACAACAGCTACTGTACGTTTGAGATTAACCTATCCACAAATGTACAATTACTATACCTATGAAAGAAAGCTACTCACTCATGTACAACAGCTACTATACGTTTGATAGTAAGCTACCCACACACGTACAACAGGTACTAAACGTTTGAGATTAGCTATCCACACATGTACAACAGCTACTGTACGTTTGAGATTAACCTATCCACACATGTACAATTTCTATACGTTTGAAAGAAAGCTACTCACTCATGTACAACAGCTACTGTACGTTTGAGATTAACCTATCCACAAATGTACAATTACTATACCTATGAAAGAAAGCTACTCACTCATGTACAACAGCTACTATACGTTTGATAGTAAGCTACCCACACACGTACAACAGGTACTAAACGTTTGAGATTAGCTATCCACACATGTACAACAGCTACTGTACGTTTGAGATTAACCTATCCACACATGTACAATTTCTATACGTTTGAAAGAAAGCTACTCACTCATGTACAACAGCTACTAAACGTTTGAGAGTAAGCTACCCACACATGTACAACAGCTACTAAACATTTTAGAGTAAGCTACTCACACATGTAAAACAGCTACTAAACGTTTGAGTGTAAGCTACTCACACATGTACAACAGCTACTAAACGTTTGAGAGTAAGCTACTCACTCTTGTACAACAGATACTAAACGTTTGAGAGTAAGCTACTCACACATGTACAAACAGCTACTAAACGTTTGAGTGTAAGCTACTCACTCATGTACAACAGCTACTAAACGTTTGAGAGTAAGTTACTCACACATGTACAACAGCTACTATACGTTTGAGAGTAAACTACTCACTCATGTACAACAGCAACTAAACGTTTGAGTGTAAGCTACTCACACATGTACACCAGCTACTATACGTTTAAGGGTAGGCTACTCACATATGTACAACAATTACTATTCGTTTAAGAGTAGGCTACTCACTCATGTACAATTACTATACGTTTAAGAATAGGCTACTCACACATGTACAATTACTATACGTTTAAGAGTAGTCTACTCACACATATACAACAATTACTATACGTTTAAGGGTAGGCTACTCACATATGTACAACAATTACTATACGTTTAAGAGTAGGCTACTGACACATGTACAACAATTACTATACGTTTAAGAGTAGGCTACTCACACATGTACAACAATTACTATACGTTTAAGAGTAGGCTAATAACACATGTACAATAATTACTATACGTTTAAGAGAAGCTGCTAACACATGTACAACAATTACTATACGTTTAAGGGTACGCTACTCACACATGTACAACAGCTACTATACGTTTAAGAGTATGCTACTGACAGATGTACAACAATTACTATGCGTTTAAGAGTAGGCTACTCACACATGTACAACAATTACTATACGTTTATGAGTAGGCTACTCACTCATGTACAAGAGCTACTATACGTTTAAGAGTAGGCTACTCACTCATGTACAACAAAAACTATACGTTTAAGGGTAGGCTACTCACTCATGTACAACAGCTACTATACGTTTAAGAGTAGGCTACTCACTCATATACAACAATTACTATTTGTTTAAGAGTAGGCTACTCACACATATACAATAATTACTATACGTTTAAGAGTAGGCTACTCACTCATGTACAAGAGCTACTATACGTTTAAGAGTAGGCTACTCACTCATGTACAACAATTACTATATGTTTAAGAGTAGGCTACTCACTCATATACAACAATTACTATTTGTTTAAGAGCAGGCCACTCACTCATGTACAACAGCTACTATACGTTTACGAGTAGGCTACTCACTCATATACAACAATTACAATATGTTTAAGAGTAGGCTACTCACACATATACAACAATTACTATACGTTTAAGAATAGGCTACTCACACATATACAACAATTACTATACGTTTAAGAGTAGGCTACTCACTCATATACAACAATTACTATACGTTTAAGAGTAGGCTACTCACACATATACAACAATTACTATACGTTTAAGAGTAGGCTACTCACTCATATACAACAATTACTATACGTTTAAGAGTAGGCTACTCACACATATACAACAATTACTATACGTTTAAGAGTAGGCTACTCACTCATATACAACAATTACTATTTGTTTAAGAGCAGGCCACTCACTCATGTACAACAGCTACTATACGTTTAAGAGTAGGCTACTCACTCATATACAACAATTACTATTTGTTTAAGAGTAGGCTACTCACACATATACAACAATTACTATACGTTTAAGAGTAGCCTACTCACACATATACAAAAATTACTATACGTTTAAGAGTAGGCTACTCACTCATGTACAACACCTACTAAACGTTTGAGAGTAAGCTACTCACACATGTACAACAGCTACTAAACGTTTGAGAGTAAGCTACTCACACATGTACAACAGCTACTATACGTTTGAGAGTAAGCTACTCACACATGTGCAACAGCTACTAAACGTTTGAGAGTAAGCTACTCACACATGTACAACAGCTACTAAACGTTTGAGAGTAAGCTACTCACACATGTACAACAGCTACTGTATGTTTGAGAGTAAGCTACTCACTCATGTACAACAGCTACTAAACGTTTGAGAGTAAGCTACTCACACATGTACAACAGCTCCTATACGTTTGAGAGTAAGCTACTCACACATGTACAACAGCTACTATACGTTTGAGAGTAAGCTACTCACACATGTACAACAGCTACTATACGTTTGAGAGTAACCTACTCACACATGTACAACAACTACTAAACGTTTGAGTGTAAGCTATTCACACATGTACAACAGCTACTAAACGTTTGAGAGTAAGTTACTCACACATGTACAGCAGCTACTAAACGTTTGAGAGTAAGCTACTCACACATGTATAACAGCTACTAAACGTTTGAGAGTAAGCTACTCACACATGTACAACAGCTACTAAACGTTTGAGAGTAAGCTACTCACACATGTACAACAGCTACTGTACGTTTGAGAGTAAGCTACTCACACATGTACAACAGCTACTAAACGTTTGAGAGTAAGCTACTCACACATGTACAGCAGCTACTGTACGTTTGAGAGTAAGCTACTCACTCATGTACAACAGCTACTAAACGTTTGAGTGTAAGCTACTCACACATGTACAACAGCTACTAAACGTTTGAGAGTAAGTTACTCACACATGTACAACAGCTACTGTACGTTTGAGAGTAAGCTACTCACACATGTACAACAGCTACTAAACGTTTGAGAGTAAGCTACTCACACATGTACAACAGCTACTGTACGTTTGAGAGTAAGCTACTCACACATGTACAACAGGTACTAAACGTTTGTGAGTAAGCTACTCACTCATGTACAACAGGTACTAAACGTTTGAGAGTAAGCTACTCACACATGTACAACAGGTACTAAACGTTTGAGAGTAAGCTACTCACACATGTACAACAGCTACTATACGTTTGAGAGTAAGCTACTCACACATGTACAACAGCTACCATACGTTTGAGAGTAAGCTACTCACTCATGTACAACAGCTACTAAACGTTTGAGAGTAAGCTACTCACACATGTACAACAGCTACTAAACGTTTGAGAGTAAGCTACTCACACATATACAACAGCTACTATACGTTTGAGAGTAAGCTACTCACACATGTACAACAGCTACTAAACGTTTGAGAGTAAGCTACTCACACATGTACAACAGGTACTAAACGTTTGAGAGTAAGCTACTCACACATGTACAACAGCTACTATACGTTTGGGAGTAAGCTACTCACACATGTACAACAGCTACTAAACGTTTGAGAGTAAGCTACTCACACATGTACAACAGCTACTAAACGTTTGAGAGTAAGCTACTCACACATGTACAACATCTACTATACGTTTGAGAGTAAGCTACTCACTCATGTACAACAGCTACTAAACGTTTGAGAGTAAGCTACTCACACATGTACAACAGCTACTGTACGTTTGAGATTAACCTATCTACAAATGTACAATTACTATACGTATGAAAGAAAGCTACTCACTCATGTACAACAGCTACTATATGTTTGAGAGTAAGCTACCCACACACGTACAACAGCTACTAAACGTATGAGAGTAAGCTACCCACACATGTACAAAAGCTACTGTACGTTTGAGATTAACCTATCCACACATGTACAATTTCTATACGTTTGAAAGAAAGCTACTCACTCATGTACAACAGCTACTAAACGTTTGAGAGTAAGCTACCCACACATGTACAACAGCTACTAAACGTTTGAGAGTAAGCTACCCACACATGTACAACAGCTACTAAACGTTTGAGTGTAAGCTACTCACACATGTACAACAGCTACTAAACGTTTGAGTGTAAGCTACTCACACATGTACAACAGCTACTAAACGTTTGAGAGTAAGCTACTCACTCATGTACAACAACTACTAAAGTTTGAGTGTAAGCTACTCACACATGTACAACAGCTACTAAACGTTTGAGTGTAAGCTACTCACACATGTACAACAGCTACTAAACGTTTGAGAGTAAGCTACTCACTCATGTACAACAGCTACTAAACGTTTGAGAGTAAGTTACTCACACATGTACAACAGCTACTATACGTTTGAGATTAAACTACTCACTCATGTACAACAGCTACTAAACGTTTGAGTGTAAGCTACTCACACATGTACAACAGCTACTAAACGTTTGAGAGTAAGCTACTCACACATGAACAACAGCTACTAAACGTTTGATCGTAAGCTACTCACACATGTACAACAGCTACTAAACGTTTGGGAGTAAGCTACTCACTCATGCACAACAGGTACTAAACGTTTGAGAGTAAGCTACTCACTCATGTACAACAGCTACTAAACGTTTGAGAGTAAGCTACTCACTCATGTACAAAGCTACTATACGTTTGGGAGTAAGCTACTCACACATGTACAACAGCTACTAAACGTTTGAGAGTAAGCTACTCACACATGTACAACAGCTACTAAACGTTTGAGAGTAAGCTACTCACACATGTACAACAGCTACTATACGTTTGAGAGTAAGCTACTCACTCATGTACAACAGCTACTAAACGTTTGAGAGTAAGCTACTCACACATGTACAACAGCTACTGTACGTTTGAGATTAACCTATCCACAAATGTACAATTACTATACGTATGAAAGAAAGCTACTCACTCATGTACAACAGCTACTATACGTTTGAGAGTAAGCTACCCACACACGTACAACAGCTACTAAACGTATGAGAGTAAGCTACCCACACATGTACAACAGCTACTGTAAGTTTGAGATTAACCTATCCACACATGTACAATTTCTATACGTTTGAAAGAAAGCTACTCACTCATGTACAACAGCTACTAAACGTTTGAGAGTAAGCTACCCACACATGTACAACAGATACTAAACGTTTGAGAGTAAGCTACCCACACATGTACAACACCTACTAAACGTTTGAGAGTAAGCTACTCACACATGTACAACAGCTACTAAACGTTTGAGTGTAAGCTACTCACACATGTACAACAGCTACTAAACGTTTGAGAGTAAGCTACTCACTCATGTACAACAGCTACTAAAGTTTGAGTGTAAGTTACTCACACATGTACAACAGCTACTAAACGTTTGAGTGTAAGCTACTCACACATGTACAACAGCTACTAAACGTTTGAGAGTAAGCTACTCACTCATGTACAACAGCTACTAAACGTTTGAGAGTAAGTTACTCACACATGTACAACAGCTACTATACGTTTGAGAGTAAACTACTCACGCATGTACAACAGCTACTAAACGTTTGAGTGTAAGCTACTCACACATGTACAACAGCTACTAAACGTTTGAGAGTAAGCTACTCACACATGAACAACAGCTACTAAACGTTTGATCGTAAGCTACTCACACATGTACAACAGCTACTAAACGTTTGAGAGTAAGCTACTCACTCATGTACAACAGGTACTAAACGTTTGAGAGTAAGCTACCCACACATGTACAACAGCTACTAAACGTTTGAGTGTAAGCTACTCACACATGTACAACTGCTACTAAACGTTTGAGAGTAAGCTACTCACTCATGTACAACGGGTACTAAACGTTTGAGAGTAAGCTACTCACACATGTACAACAGGTACTAAACGTTTGAGTGTAAGCTACTCACACATGTACAACAGCTACTAAACGTTTGAGAGTAAGCTACTCACACATGAACAACAGCTACTAAACGTTTGAGAGTAAGCTACTCACACATGTACAACAGCTACTGTACGTTTGAGAGTAAGCTACTCACTCATGAACAACAGCTACTAAACGTTTGAGAGTAAGCTACTCACACATGTACAACAGCTACTAAACGTTTGAGGGTAAGTTACTCACACATGTACAACAGCTACTATATGTTTGAGAGTAAGCTACTCACACATGTACAACAGCTTCTATACGTTTGAGAGTAAGCTACTCACACATGTACAACAGCTACTGTACGTTTGAGAGTAAGCTACTCACACATGTACAACAGCTACTATACGTTTGAAAGTAAGCTACTCACATATGTAAACAGCTACTAAACGTTTGAGAGTAAGCTACCCACACATGTACAACAGCTACTAAACGTTTGAGAGTAAGCTACACACACATTTACAACAGCTACTATACGTTTGAGAGTAAGCTACTCACACATGTGCAACAGATACTAAACGTTTGAGAGTAAGCTACTCACACATGTACAACAGCTACTAAACGTTTGAGAGTAAGCTACTCACACATGTACAACAGCTACTCTACGTTTGAGAGTAAGCTACTCACTCATGTACACCAGCTACTAAACGTTTGAGAGTAAGCTACTCACACATGTACAACAGCTACTATACGTTTGAGAGTAAGCTACTCACACATGTACAACAGCTACTATACGTTTGAGAGTAAGCTACTCACACATGTACAACAGCTACTAAACGTTTGAGAGTAAGCTACTCACACACGTACAACAGCTAATAAACGTTTGAGAGTAAGCTACTCACACATGTACAACAGCTACTATACGTTTGAGAGTAAGCTATTCACACATGTACAACAGCTACTAAACGTTTGAGAGTAAGCTACTCACACATGTACAACAGCTACTAAACGTTTGAGAGTAAGCTACTCACACATGTACAACAGCTACTATACGTTTGTGAGTAAGCTACTCACACATGTACAACAGCTACTAAACGTTTGAGAGTAAGCTACTCACACATGTACAACAGCTACTAAACGTTTGAGAGTAAGCTACTCACACATGTACTACAGCTACTATACGTTTGAGAGTAAGCTATTCACTCATATACAACAGCTACTAAACGTTTGAGAGTAAGCTACTCACACATGTACAACAGCTACTGTACGTTTGAGATTAACCTATCCACAAATGTACAATTACTATACCTATGAAAGAAAGCTACTCACTCATGTACAACAGCTACTATACGTTTGATAGTAAGCTACCCACACACGTACAACAGGTACTATACGTTTGAGATTAGCTACCCACACATGTACAACAGCTACTGTACGTTTGAGATTAACCTATCCACACATGTACAATTTCTATACGTTTGAAAGAAAGCTACTCACTCATGTACAACAGCTACTAAACGTTTGAGAGTAAGCTACCCACACATGTACAACAGCTACTAAACGTTTGAGAGTAAGCTACTCACACATGTAAAACAGCTACTAAACGTTTGAGTGTAAGCTACTCACACATGTACAACAGCTACTAAACGTTTGAGAGTAAGCTACTCACTCTTGTACAACAGGTACTAAACGTTTGAGAGTAAGCTACTCAAACATGTACAACAGCTACTAAACGTTTGAGTGTAAGCTACTCACTCATGTACAACAGCTACTAAACGTTTGAGAGTAAGTTACTCACACATGTACAACAGCTACTATACGTTTGAGAGTAAACTACTCACTCATGTACAACAGCAACTAAACGTTTGAGTGTAAGCTATTCACACATGTACAACAGCTACTATACGTTTAAGGGTAGGCTACTCACATATGTACAACAATTACTATTCGTTTAAGAGTAGGCTACTCACTCATGTACAATTACTATACGTTTAAGAGTAGGCTACTCACACATGTACAATTACTATACGTTTAAGAGTAGGCTACTCACACATATACAACAATTACTATACGTTTAAGGGTAGGCTACTCACATATGTACAACAATTACTATACGTTTAAGAGTAGGCTACTGACACATGTACAACAATTACTATACGTTTAAGAGTAGGCTACTCACACATGTACAACAATTACTATACGTTTAAGAGTAGGCTAATAACACATGTACAATAATTACTATACGTTTAAGAGAAGCTGCTAACACATGTACAACAATTACTATACGTTTAAGGGTACGCTACTCACACATGTACAACAGCTACTATACGTTTAAGAGTATGCTACTGACAGATGTACAACAATTACTATGCGTTTAAGAGTAGGCTACTCACACATGTACAACAATTACTATACGTTTATCAGTAGGCTACTCACTCATGTACAAGAGCTACTATACGTTTAAGAGTAGGCTACTCACTCATGTACAACAAAAACTATACGTTTAAGGGTAGGCTACTCACTCATGTACAACAGCTACTAAACGTTTGAGAGTAAGCTACTCACACATGTACAACAGCTACTAAACGTTTGAGAGTAAGCTACTCACACATGTACAACAGCTACTATACGTTTGAGAGTAAGCTACTCACACATGTGCAACAGCTACTAAACGTTTGAGAGTAAGCTACTCACACATGTACAACAGCTACCAAACGTTTGAGAGTAAGCTACTCACACATGTACAACAGCTACTGTACGTTTGAGAGTAAGCTACTCACACATGTACAACAGCTACTAAACGTTTGAGAGTAAGCTACTCACACATGTACAACAGCTACTATACGTTTGAGAGTAAGCTACTCACACATGTACAACAGCTACTATACGTTTGAGAGTAAGCTACTCACACATGTACAACAGCTACTATACGTTTGAGAGTAACCTACTCACACATGTACAACAACTACTAAACGTTTGAGTGTAAGCTATTCACACATGTACAACAGCTACTAAACGTTTGAGAGTAAGTTACTCACACATGTACAACAGCTACTAAACGTTTGAGAGTAAGCTACTCACACATGTATAACAGCTACTAAACGTTTGAGAGTAAGCTACTCACACATGTACAACAGCTACTAAACGTTTGAGAGTAAGCTACTCACACATGTACAACAGCTACTGTACGTTTGAGAGTAAGCTACTCACACATGTACAACAGCTACTAAACGTTTGAGAGTAAGCTACTCACACATGTACAACAGCTACTGTACGTTTGAGAGTAAGCTACTCACACATGTACAACAGCTACTAAACGTTTGAGAGTAAGCTACTCACACATGTACAACAGCTACTGTACGTTTGAGAGTAAGCTACTCACACATGTACAACAGGTACTAAACGTTTGAGAGTAAGCTACTCACACATGTACAACAGGTACTAAACGTTTGAGAGTAAGCTACTCACACATGTACAACAGCTACTATACGTTTGAGAGTAAGCTACTCACACATGTACAACAGCTACCATACGTTTGAGAGTAAGCTACTCACTCATGTACAACAGCTACTAAACGTTTGAGAGTAAGCTACTCACACATGTACAACAGCTACTAAACGTTTGAGAGTAAGCTACTCACACATATACAACAGCTACTATACGTTTGAGAGTAAGCTACTCACACATGTACAACAGCTACTAAACGTTTGAGTGTAAGCTACTCACACATGTACAACAGCTACTAAACGTTTGAGAGTAAGCTACTCACTCATGTACAACAGCTACTAAACGTTTGAGAGTAAGTTACTCACACATGTACAACAGCTACTATACGTTTGAGATTAAACTACTCACTCATGTACAACAGCTACTAAACGTTTGAGTGTAAGCTACTCACACATGTACAACAGCTACTAAACGTTTGAGAGTAAGCTACTCACACATGAACAGCAGCTACTAAACGTTTGATCGTAAGCTACTCACACATGTACAACAGCTACTAAACGTTTGGGAGTAAGCTACTCACTCATGCACAACAGGTACTAAACGTTTGAGAGTAAGCTACTCACTCATGTACAACAGCTACTAAACGTTTGAGAGTAAGCTACTCACTCATGTACAAAGCTACTATACGTTTGGGAGTAAGCTACTCACACATGTACAACAGCTACTAAACGTTTGAGAGTAAGCTACTCACACATGTACAACAGCTACTAAACGTTTGAGAGTAAGCTACTCACACATGTACAACAGCTACTATACGTTTGAGAGTAAGCTACTCACTCATGTACAACAGCTACTGTACGTTTGAGAGTAAGCTACTCACACATGTACAACAGCTACTGTACGTTTGAGATTAACCTATCCACAAATGTACAATTACTATACGTATGAAAGAAAGCTACTCACTCATGTACAACAGCTACTATACGTTTGAGAGTAAGCTACCCACACACGTACAACAGCTACTAAACGTATGAGAGTAAGCTACCCACACATGTACAACAGCTACTGTAAGTTTGAGATTAACCTATCCACACATGTACAATTTCCATACGTTTGAAAGAAAGCTACTCACTCATGTACAACAGCTACTAAACGTTTGAGAGTAAGCTACCCACACATGTACAACAGCTACTAAACGTTTGAGAGTAAGCTACCCACACATGTACAACAGCTACTAAACGTTTGAGAGTAAGCTACTCACACATGTACAACAGCTACTAAACGTTTGAGTGTAAGCTACTCACACATGTACAACAGCTACTAAACGTTTGAGAGTAAGCTACTCACTCATGTACAACAGCTACTAAACGTTTGAGAGTAAGCTACTCACTCATGTACAACAGCTACTAAACGTTTGAGAGTAAGTTACTCACACATGTACAACAGCTACTATACGTTTGAGAGTAAACTACTCACGCATGTACAACAGCTACTAAACGTTTGAGTGTAAGCTACTCACACATGTACAACAGCTACTAAACGTTTGAGAGTAAGCTACTCACACATGAACAACAGCTACTAAACGTTTGATCGTAAGCTACTCACACATGTACAACAGCTACTAAACGTTTGAGAGTAAGCTACTCACTCATGTACAACAGGTACTAAACGTTTGAGAGTAAGCTACCCACACATGTACAACAGCTACTAAACGTTTGAGTGTAAGCTACTCACACATGTACAACTGCTACTAAACGTTTGAGAGTAAGCTACTCACTCATGTACAACGGGTACTAAACGTTTGAGAGTAAGCTACTCACACATGTACAACAGGTACTAAACGTTTGAGTGTAAGCTACTCACACATGTACAACAGCTACTAAACGTTTGAGAGTAAGCTACTCACACATGAACAACAGCTACTAAACGTTTGAGAGTAAGCTACTCACACATGTACAACAGCTACTGTACGTTTGAGAGTAAGCTACTCACTCATGAACAACAGCTACTAAACGTTTGAGAGTAAGCTACTCACACATGTACAACAGCTACTAAACGTTTGAGGGTAAGTTACTCACACATGTACAACAGCTACTATATGTTTGAGAGTAAGCTACTCACACATGTACAACAGCTTCTATACGTTTGAAAGTAAGCTACTCACACATGTACAACAGCTAATGTACGTTTGAGAGTAAGCTACTCACACATGTACAACAGCTACTATACGTTTGAAAGTAAGCTACTCACATATGTAAACAGCTACTAAACGTTTGAGAGTAAGCTACTCACTCATGCACAACAGGTACTAAACGTTTGAGAGTAAGCTACTCACTCATGTACAACAGCTACTAAACGTTTGAGAGTAAGCTACTCACTCATGTACAACAGCTACTATACGTTTGGGAGTAAGCTACTCACACATGTACAACAGCTACTAAACGTTTGAGAGTAAGCTACTCACACATGTACAACAGCTACTAAACGTTTGAGAGTAAGCTACTCACACATGTACAACAGCTACTATACGTTTGAGAGTAAGCTACTCACTCATGTACAACAGCTACTAAACGTTTGAGAGTAAGCTACTCACACATGTACAACAGCTACTGTACGTTTGAGATTAACCTATCCACAAATGTACAATTACTATACGTATGAAAGAAAGCTACTCACTCATGTACAACAGCTACTATACGTTTGAGAGTAAGCTACCCACACACGTACAACAGCTACTAAACGTATGAGAGTAAGCTACCCACACATGTACAACAGCTACTGTAAGTTTGAGATTAACCTATCCACACATGTACAATTTCCATACGTTTGAAAGAAAGCTACTCACTCATGTACAACAGCTACTAAACGTTTGAGAGTAAGCTACCCACACATGTACAACAGCTACTAAACGTTTGAGAGTAAGCTACCCACACATGTACAACAGCTACTAAACGTTTGAGAGTAAGCTACTCACACATGTACAACAGCTACTAAACGTTTGAGAGTAAGCTACTCACACATGTACAACAGCTACTGTACGTTTGAGAGTAAGCTACTCACTCATGTACAACAGCTACTAAACGTTTGAGTGTAAGCTACTCACACATGTACAACAGCTACTAAACGTTTGAGAGTAAGTTACTCACACATGTACAACAGCTACTGTACGTTTGAGAGTAAGCTACTCACACATGTACAACAGCTACTAAACGTTTGAGAGTAAGCTACTCACACATGTACAACAGCTACTGTACGTTTGAGAGTAAGCTACTCACACATGTACAACAGGTACTAAACGTTTGTGAGTAAGCTACTCACTCATGTACAACAGGTACTAAACGTTTGAGAGTAAGCTACTCACACATGTACAACAGGTACTAAACGTTTGAGAGTAAGCTACTCACACATGTACAACAGCTACTATACGTTTGAGAGTAAGCTACTCACACATGTACAACAGCTACCATACGTTTGAGAGTAAGCTACTCACTCATGTACAACAGCTACTAAACGTTTGAGAGTAAGCTACTCACACATGTACAACAGCTACTAAACGTTTGAGAGTAAGCTACTCACACATATACAACAGCTACTATACGTTTGAGAGTAAGCTACTCACACATGTACAACAGCTACTAAACGTTTGAGAGTAAGCTACTCACACATGTACAACAGGTACTAAACGTTTGAGAGTAAGCTACTCACACATGTACAACAGCTACTATACGTTTGGGAGTAAGCTACTCACACATGTACAACAGCTACTAAACGTTTGAGAGTAAGCTACTCACACATGTACAACAGCTACTAAACGTTTGAGAGTAAGCTACTCACACATGTACAACATCTACTATACGTTTGAGTGTAAGCTACTCACTCATGTACAACAGCTACTAAACGTTTGAGAGTAAGCTACTCACACATGTACAACAGCTACTGTACGTTTGAGATTAACCTATCTACAAATGTACAATTACTATACGTATGAAAGAAAGCTACTCACTCATGTACAACAGCTACTATACGTTTGAGAGTAAGCTACCCACACACGTACAACAGCTACTAAACGTATGAGAGTAAGCTACCCACACATGTACAACAGCTACTGTACGTTTGAAATTAACCTATCCACACATGTACAATTTCTATACGTTTGAAAGAAAGCTACTCACTCATGTACAACAGCTACTAAACGTTTGAGAGTAAGCTACCCACACATGTACAACAGCTACTAAACGTTTGAGAGTAAGCTACCCACACATGTACAACAGCTACTAAACGTTTGAGTGTAAGCTACTCACACATGTACAACAGCTACTAAACGTTTGAGTGTAAGCTACTCACACATGTACAACAGCTACTAAACGTTTGAGAGTAAGCTACTCACTCATTTACAACAACTACTAAAGTTTGAGTGTAAGCTACTCACACATGTACAACAGCTACTAAACGTTTGAGTGTAAGCTACTCACACATGTACAACAGCTACTAAACGTTTGAGAGTAAGCTACTCACTCATGTACAACAGCTACTAAACGTTTGAGAGTAAGTTCCTCACACATGTACAACAGCTACTATACGTTTGAGATTAAACTACTCACTCATGTACAACAGCTACTAAACGTTTGAGTGTAAGCTACTCACACATGAACAACAGCTACTAAACGTTTGAGAGTAAGCTACTCACACATGAACAGCAGCTACTAAACGTTTGATCGTAAGCTACTCACACATGTACAACAGCTACTAAACGTTTGGGAGTAAGCTTCTCACTCATGTACAACAGGTACTAAACGTTTGAGAGTAAGCTACCCACACATGTACAACAGCTACTAAACGTTTGAGTGTAAGCTACTCACACATGTACAACTGCTACTAAACGTTTGAGAGTAAGCTACTCACTCATGTACAACGGGTACTAAACGTTTGAGAGTAAGCTACTCACACATGTACAACAGGTACTAAACGTTTGAGTGTAAGCTACTCACACATGTACAACAGCTACTAAACGTTTGAGAGTAAGCTACTCACACATGAACAACAGCTACTAAACGTTTGAGAGTAAGCTACTCACACATGTACAACAGCTACTGTACGTTTGAGAGTAAGCTACTCACTCATGAACAACAGCTACTAAACGTTTGAGAGTAAGCTACTCACACATGTACAACAGCTACTAAACGTTTGAGGGTAAGTTACTCACACATGTACAACAGCTACTATATGTTTGAGAGTAAGCTACTCACACATGTACAACAGCTTCTATACGTTTGAAAGTAAGCTACTCACACATGTACAACAGCTAATGTACGTTTGAGAGTAAGCTACTCACACATGTACAACAGCTACTATACGTTTGAAAGTAAGCTACTCACATATGTAAACAGCTACTAAACGTTTGAGAGTAAGCTACTCACTCATGCACAACAGGTACTAAACGTTTGAGAGTAAGCTACTCACTCATGTACAACAGCTACTAAACGTTTGAGAGTAAGCTACTCACTCATGTACAACAGCTACTATACGTTTGGGAGTAAGCTACTCACACATGTACAACAGCTACTAAACGTTTGAGAGTAAGCTACTCACACATGTACAACAGCTACTAAACGTTTGAGAGTAAGCTACTCACACATGTACAACAGCTACTATACGTTTGAGAGTAAGCTACTCACTCATGTACAACAGCTACTAAACGTTTGAGAGTAAGCTACTCACACATGTACAACAGCTACTGTACGTTTGAGATTAACCTATCCACAAATGTACAATTACTATACGTATGAAAGAAAGCTACTCACTCATGTACAACAGCTACTATACGTTTGAGAGTAAGCTACCCACACACGTACAACAGCTACTAAACGTATGAGAGTAAGCTACCCACACATGTACAACAGCTACTGTAAGTTTGAGATTAACCTATCCACACATGTACAATTTCCATACGTTTGAAAGAAAGCTACTCACTCATGTACAACAGCTACTAAACGTTTGAGAGTAAGCTACCCACACATGTACAACAGCTACTAAACGTTTGAGAGTAAGCTACCCACACATGTACAACAGCTACTAAACGTTTGAGAGTAAGCTACTCACACATGTACAACAGCTACTAAACGTTTGAGAGTAAGCTACTCACACATGTACAACAGCTACTGTACGTTTGAGAGTAAGCTACTCACTCATGTACAACAGCTACTAAACGTTTGAGTGTAAGCTACTCACACATGTACAACAGCTACTAAACGTTTGAGAGTAAGTTACTCACACATGTACAACAGCTACTGTACGTTTGAGAGTAAGCTACTCACACATGTACAACAGCTACTAAACGTTTGAGAGTAAGCTACTCACACATGTACAACAGCTACTGTACGTTTGAGAGTAAGCTACTCACACATGTACAACAGGTACTAAACGTTTGTGAGTAAGCTACTCACTCATGTACAACAGGTACTAAACGTTTGAGAGTAAGCTACTCACACATGTACAACAGGTACTAAACGTTTGAGAGTAAGCTACTCACACATGTACAACAGCTACTATACGTTTGAGAGTAAGCTACTCACACATGTACAACAGCTACCATACGTTTGAGAGTAAGCTACTCACTCATGTACAACAGCTACTAAACGTTTGAGAGTAAGCTACTCACACATGTACAACAGCTACTAAACGTTTGAGAGTAAGCTACTCACACATATACAACAGCTACTATACGTTTGAGAGTAAGCTACTCACACATGTACAACAGCTACTAAACGTTTGAGAGTAAGCTACTCACACATGTACAACAGGTACTAAACGTTTGAGAGTAAGCTACTCACACATGTACAACAGCTACTATACGTTTGGGAGTAAGCTACTCACACATGTACAACAGCTACTAAACGTTTGAGAGTAAGCTACTCACACATGTACAACAGCTACTAAACGTTTGAGAGTAAGCTACTCACACATGTACAACATCTACTATACGTTTGAGTGTAAGCTACTCACTCATGTACAACAGCTACTAAACGTTTGAGAGTAAGCTACTCACACATGTACAACAGCTACTGTACGTTTGAGATTAACCTATCTACAAATGTACAATTACTATACGTATGAAAGAAAGCTACTCACTCATGTACAACAGCTACTATACGTTTGAGAGTAAGCTACCCACACACGTACAACAGCTACTAAACGTATGAGAGTAAGCTACCCACACATGTACAACAGCTACTGTACGTTTGAAATTAACCTATCCACACATGTACAATTTCTATACGTTTGAAAGAAAGCTACTCACTCATGTACAACAGCTACTAAACGTTTGAGAGTAAGCTACCCACACATGTACAACAGCTACTAAACGTTTGAGAGTAAGCTACCCACACATGTACAACAGCTACTAAACGTTTGAGTGTAAGCTACTCACACATGTACAACAGCTACTAAACGTTTGAGTGTAAGCTACTCACACATGTACAACAGCTACTAAACGTTTGAGAGTAAGCTACTCACTCATTTACAACAACTACTAAAGTTTGAGTGTAAGCTACTCACACATGTACAACAGCTACTAAACGTTTGAGTGTAAGCTACTCACACATGTACAACAGCTACTAAACGTTTGAGAGTAAGCTACTCACTCATGTACAACAGCTACTAAACGTTTGAGAGTAAGTTCCTCACACATGTACAACAGCTACTATACGTTTGAGATTAAACTACTCACTCATGTACAACAGCTACTAAACGTTTGAGTGTAAGCTACTCACACATGTACAACAGCTACTAAACGTTTGAGAGTAAGCTACTCACACATGAACAGCAGCTACTAAACGTTTGATCGTAAGCTACTCACACATGTACAACAGCTACTAAACGTTTGGGAGTAAGCTTCTCACTCATGCACAACAGGTACTAAACGTTTGAGAGTAAGCTACTCACTCATGTACAACAGCTACTAAACGTTTGAGAGTAAGCTACTCACTCATGTACAACAGCTACTATACGTTTGGGAGTAAGCTACTCACACATGTACAACAGCTACTAAACGTTTGAGAGTAAGCTACTCACACATGTACAACAGCTACTAAACGTTTGAGAGTAAGCTACTCACACATGTACAACAGCTACTATACGTTTGAGAGTAAGCTACTCACTCATGTACAACAGCTACTAAACGTTTGAGAGTAAGCTACTCACACATGTACAACAGCTACTGTACGTTTGAGATTAACCTATCCACAAATGTACAATTACTATACGTATGAAAGAAAGCTACTCACTCATGTACAACAGCTACTATACGTTTGAGAGTAAGCTACCCACACACGTACAACAGCTACTAAACGTATGAGAGTAAGCTACCCACACATGTACAACAGCTACTGTAAGTTTGAGATTAACCTATCCACACATGTACAATTTCCATACGTTTGAAAGAAAGCTACTCACTCATGTACAACAGCTACTAAACGTTTGAGAGTAAGCTACCCACACATGTACAACAGCTACTAAACGTTTGAGAGTAAGCTACCCACACATGTACAACAGCTACTAAACGTTTGAGAGTAAGCTACTCACACATGTACAACAGCTACTAAACGTTTGAGTGTAAGCTACTCACACATGTACAACAGCTACTAAACGTTTGAGAGTTAGCTACTCACTCATGTACAACAGCTACTAAAGTTTGAGTGTAAGTTACTCACACATGTACAACAGCTACTAAACGTTTGAGTGTAAGCTACTCACACATGTACAACAGCTACTAAACGTTTGAGAGTAAGCTACTCACTCATGTACAACAGCTACTAAACGTTTGAGAGTAAGTTACTCACACATGTACAACAGCTACTATACGTTTGAGAGTAAACTACTCACGCATGTACAACAGCTACTAAACGTTTGAGTGTAAGCTACTCACACATGTACAACAGCTACTAAACGTTTGAGAGTAAGCTACTCACACATGAACAACAGCTACTAAACGTTTGATCGTAAGCTACTCACACATGTACAACAGCTACTAAACGTTTGAGAGTAAGCTACTCACTCATGTACAACAGGTACTAAACGTTTGAGAGTAAGCTACCCACACATGTACAACAGCTACTAAACGTTTGAGTGTAAGCTACTCACACATGTACAACTGCTACTAAACGTTTGAGAGTAAGCTACTCACTCATGTACAACGGGTACTAAACGTTTGAGAGTAAGCTACTCACACATGTACAACAGGTACTAAACGTTTGAGTGTAAGCTACTCACACATGTACAACAGCTACTAAACGTTTGAGAGTAAGCTACTCACACATGAACAACAGCTACTAAACGTTTGAGAGTAAGCTACTCACACATGTACAACAGCTACTGTACGTTTGAGAGTAAGCTACTCACTCATGAACAACAGCTACTAAACGTTTGAGAGTAAGCTACTCACACATGTACAACAGCTACTAAACGTTTGAGGGTAAGTTACTCACACATGTACAACAGCTACTATATGTTTGAGAATAAGCTACTCACACATGTACAACAGCTTCTATACGTTTGAAAGTAAGCTACTCACACATGTACAACAGCTACTGTACGTTTGAGAGTAAGCTACTCACACATGTACAACAGCTACTATACGTTTGAAAGTAAGCTACTCACATATGTAAACAGCTACTAAACGTTTGAGAGTAAGCTACTCACTCATGCACAACAGGTACTAAACGTTTGAGAGTAAGCTACTCACTCATGTACAACAGCTACTAAACGTTTGAGAGTAAGCTACTCACTCATGTACAACAGCTACTATACGTTTGGGAGTAAGCTACTCACACATGTACAACAGCTACTAAACGTTTGAGAGTAAGCTACTCACACATGTACAACAGCTACTAAACGTTTGAGAGTAAGCTACTCACACATGTACAACAGCTACTATACGTTTGAGAGTAAGCTACTCACTCATGTACAACAGCTACTAAACGTTTGAGAGTAAGCTACTCACACATGTACAACAGCTACTGTACGTTTGAGATTAACCTATCCACAAATGTACAATTACTATACGTATGAAAGAAAGCTACTCACTCATGTACAACAGCTACTATACGTTTGAGAGTAAGCTACCCACACACGTACAACAGCTACTAAACGTATGAGAGTAAGCTACCCACACATGTACAACAGCTACTGTAAGTTTGAGATTAACCTATCCACACATGTACAATTTCCATACGTTTGAAAGAAAGCTACTCACTCATGTACAACAGCTACTAAACGTTTGAGAGTAAGCTACCCACACATGTACAACAGCTACTAAACGTTTGAGAGTAAGCTACCCACACATGTACAACAGCTACTAAACGTTTGAGAGTAAGCTACTCACACATGTACAACAGCTACTAAACGTTTGAGTGTAAGCTACTCACACATGTAGAACAGCTACTAAACGTTTGAGAGTAAGCTACTCACTCATGTACAACAGCTACTAAACGTTTGAGAGTAAGTTACTCACACATGTACAACAGCTACTATACGTTTGAGAGTAAACTACTCACGCATGTACAACAGCTACTAAACGTTTGAGTGTAAGCTACTCACACATGTACAACAGCTACTAAACGTTTGAGAGTAAGCTACTCACACATGAACAACAGCTACTAAACGTTTGATCGTAAGCTACTCACACATGTACAACAGCTACTAAACGTTTGAGAGTAAGCTACTCACTCATGTACAACAGGTACTAAACGTTTGAGAGTAAGCTACCCACACATGTACAACAGCTACTAAACGTTTGAGTGTAAGCTACTCACACATGTACAACTGCTACTAAACGTTTGAGAGTAAGCTACTCACTCATGTACAACGGGTACTAAACGTTTGAGAGTAAGCTACTCACACATGTACAACAGGTACTAAACGTTTGAGTGTAAGCTACTCACACATGTACAACAGATACTAAACGTTTGAGAGTAAGCTACTCACACATGAACAACAGCTACTAAACGTTTGAGAGTAAGCTACTCACACATGTACAACAGCTACTGTACGTTTGAGAGTAAGCTACTCACTCATGAACAACAGCTACTAAACGTTTGAGAGTAAGCTACTCACACATGTACAACAGCTACTAAACGTTTGAGGGTAAGTTACTCACACATGTACAACAGCTACTATATGTTTGATAGTAAGCTACTCACACATGTACAACAGCTTCTATACGTTTGAGAGTAAGCTACTCACACATGTACAACAGCTACTGTACGTTTGAGAGTAAGCTGCTCACACATGTACAACAGCTACTATACGTTTGAAAGTAAGCTACTCACATATGTAAACAGCTACTAAACGTTTGAGAGTAAGCTACACACACATTTACAACAGCTACTATACGTTTGAGAGTAAGCTACTCACACATGTGCAACAGATACTAAACGTTTGAGAGTAAGCTACTCACACATGTACAACAGCTACTAAATGTTTGAGAGTAAGCTACTCACACATGTACAACAGCTACTCTACGTTTGAGAGTAAGCTACTCACTCATGTACACCAGCTACTAAACGTTTGAGAGTAAGCTACTCACACATGTACAACAGCTACTATACGTTTGAGAGTAAGCTACTCACACATGTACAACAGCTACTACACGTTTGAGAGTAAGCTACTCACACATGTACAACAGCTACTAAACGTTTGAGAGTAAGCTACTCACACATGTACAACAGCTAATAAACGTTTGAGAGCAAGCTACTCACACATGTACAACAGCTACTATACGTTTGAGAGTAAGCTATTCACACAAGTACAACAGCTACTAAACGTTTGAGAGTAAGCTACTCACACATGTACAACAGCTACTAAACGTTTGAGAGTAAGCTACTCACACATGTACAACAGCTACTATACGTTTGTGAGTAAGCTACTCACACATGTACAACAGCTGCTAAACGTTTGAGAGTAAGCTACTCACACATGTACAACAGCTACTAAACGTTTGAGAGTAAGCTACTCACACATGTACTACAGCTACTATACGTTTGAAAGTAAGCTATTCACTCATATACAACAGCTACTAAACGTTTGAGAGTAAGCTACTCACACATGTACAACAGCTAGTGTACGTTTGAGATTAACCTATCCACAAATGTACAATTACTATACCTATGAAAGAAAGCTACTCACTCATGTACAACAGCTACTATACGTTTGATAGTAAGTTACCCACACACGTACAACAGGTACTATACGTTTGAGATTAGCTACCCACACATGTACAACAGCTACTGTACGTTTGAGATTAACCTATCCACACATGTACAATTTCTATACGTTTGAAAGAAAGCTACTCACTCATGTACAACAGCTACTAAACGTTTGAGAGTAAGCTACCCACACATGTACAACAGCTACTAAACGTTTGAGAGTAAGCTACTCACACATGTAAAACAGCTACTAAACGTTTGAGTGTAAGCTACTCACACATGTACAACAGCTACTAAACGTTTGAGAGTAAGCTACTCACTCTTGTACAACAGGTACTAAACGTTTGAGAGTAAGCTACTCAAACATGTACAACAGCTACTAAACGTTTGAGTGTAAGCTACTCACTCATGTACAACAGCTACTAAACGTTTGAGAGTAAGTTACTCACACATGTACAACAGCTACTATACGTTTGAGAGTAAACTACTCACTCATGTACAACAGCAACTAAACGTTTGAGTGTAAGCTATTCACACATGTACAACAGCTACTATACGTTTAAGGGTAGGCTACTCGCATATGTACAACAATTACTATTCGTTTAAGAGTAGGCTACTCACTCATGTACAATTACTATACGTTTAAGAGTAGGCTACTCACACATGTACAATTACTATACGTTTAAGAGTAGGATACTCACACATATACAACAATTACTATACGTTTAAGGGTAGGCTACTCACGTATGTACAACAATTACTATACGTTTAAGAGTAGGCTACTGACACATGTACAACAATTACTATACGTTTAAGAGTAGGCTACTCACACATGTACAACAATTACTATACGTTTAAGAGTAGGCTAATAACACATGTACAATAATTACTATACGTTTAAGAGAAGCTGCTAACACATGTACAACAATTACTATACGTTTAAGGGTACGCTACTCACACATGTACAACAGCTACTATACGTTTAAGAGTATGCTACTGACAGATGTACAACAATTACTATGCGTTTAAGAGTAGGCTACTCACACATGTACAACAATTACTATACGTTTATGAGTAGGCTACTCACTCATGTACAAGAGCTACTATACGTTTAAGAGTAGGCTACTCACTCATGTACAACAAAAACTATACGTTTAAGGGTAGGCTACTCACTCATGTACAACAGCTACTATACGTTTAAGAGTAGGCTACTCACTCATATACAACAATTACTATTTGTTTAAGAGTAGGCTACTCACACATATACAATAATTACTATACGTTTAAGAGTAGGCTACTCACTCATGTACAAGAGCTACTATACGTTTAAGAGTAGGCTACTCACTCATGTACAACAATTACTATATGTTTAAAAGTAGGCTACTCACTCATATACAACAATTACTATTTGTTTAAGAGCAGGCCACTCACTCATGTACAATGCTACTATACGTTTAAGAGTAGGCTACTCACTCATATACAACAATTACAATATGTTTAAGAGTAGGCTACTCACACATATACAACAATTACTATACGTTTAAGAGTAGGCTACTCACACATATACAACAATTACTATACGTTTAAGAGTAGGCTACTCACTCATATACAACAATTACTATTTGTTTAAGAGCAGGCCACTCACTCATGTACAACAGCTACTATACGTTTAAGAGTAGGCTACACACTCATATACAACAATTACTATTTGTTTAAGAGTAGGCTACTCACACATATACAACAATTACTATACGTTTAAGAGTAGCCTACCCACACATATACAACAATTACTATACGTTTAAGAGTAGGCTACTCACTCATGTACAACAGCTACTAAACGTTTGAGAGTAAGCTACCCACACACGTACAACAGCTACTAAACGTATGAGAGTAAGCTACCCACACATGTACAACAGCTACTGTAAGTTTGAGATTAACCTATCCACACATGTACAATTTCCATACGTTTGAAAGAAAGCTACTCACTCATGTACAACAGCTACTAAACGTTTGAGAGTAAGCTACCCACACATGTACAACAGCTACTAAACGTTTGAGAGTAAGCTACCCACACATGTACAACAGCTACTAAACGTTTGAGAGTAAGCTACTCACACATGTACAACAGCTACTAAACGTTTGAGAGTAAGCTACTCACACATGTACAACAGCTACTGTACGTTTGAGAGTAAGCTACTCACTCATGTACAACAGCTACTAAACGTTTGAGTGTAAGCTACTCACACATGTACAACAGCTACTAAACGTTTGAGAGTAAGTTACTCACACATGTACAACAGCTACTGTACGTTTGAGAGTAAGCTACTCACACATGTACAACAGCTACTAAACGTTTGAGAGTAAGCTACTCACACATGTACAACAGCTACTGTACGTTTGAGAGTAAGCTACTCACACATGTACAACAGGTACTAAACGTTTGTGAGTAAGCTACTCACTCATGTACAACAGGTACTAAACGTTTGAGAGTAAGCTACTCACACATGTACAACAGGTACTAAACGTTTGAGAGTAAGCTACTCACACATGTACAACAGCTACTATACGTTTGAGAGTAAGCTACTCACACATGTACAACAGCTACCATACGTTTGAGAGTAAGCTACTCACTCATGTACAACAGCTACTAAACGTTTGAGAGTAAGCTACTCACACATGTACAACAGCTACTAAACGTTTGAGTGTAAGCTACTCACACATGTACAACAGCTACTAAACGTTTGAGAGTAAGCTACTCACACATATACAACAGCTACTATACGTTTGAGAGTAAGCTACTCACACATGTACAACAGCTACTAAACGTTTGAGAGTAAGCTACTCACACATGTACAACAGGTACTAAACGTTTGAGAGTAAGCTACTCACACATGTACAACAGCTACTATACGTTTGGGAGTAAGCTACTCACACATGTACAACAGCTACTAAACGTTTGAGAGTAAGCTACTCACACATGTACAACAGCTACTAAACGTTTGAGAGTAAGCTACTCACACATGTACAACATCTACTATACGTTTGAGTGTAAGCTACTCACTCATGTACAACAGCTACTAAACGTTTGAGAGTAAGCTACTCACACATGTACAACAGCTACTGTACGTTTGAGATTAACCTATCTACAAATGTACAATTACTATACGTATGAAAGAAAGCTACTCACTCATGTACAACAGCTACTATACGTTTGAGAGTAAGCTACCCACACACGTACAACAGCTACTAAACGTATGAGAGTAAGCTACCCACACATGTACAACAGCTACTGTACGTTTGAAATTAACCTATCCACACATGTACAATTTCTATACGTTTGAAAGAAAGCTACTCACTCATGTACAACAGCTACTAAACGTTTGAGAGTAAGCTACCCACACATGTACAACAGCTACTAAACGTTTGAGAGTAAGCTACCCACACATGTACAACAGCTACTAAACGTTTGAGTGTAAGCTACTCACACATGTACAACAGCTACTAAACGTTTGAGTGTAAGCTACTCACACATGTACAACAGCTACTAAACGTTTGAGAGTAAGCTACTCACTCATGTACAACAACTACTAAAGTTTGAGTGTAAGCTACTCACACATGTACAACAGCTACTAAACGTTTGAGTGTAAGCTACTCACACATGTACAACAGCTACTAAACGTTTGAGAGTAAGCTACTCACTCATGTACAACAGCTACTAAACGTTTGAGAGTAAGTTCCTCACACATGTACAACAGCTACTATACGTTTGAGATTAAACTACTCACTCATGTACAACAGCTACTAAACGTTTGAGTGTAAGCTACTCACACATGTACAACAGCTACTAAACGTTTGAGAGTAAGCTACTCACACATGAACAGCAGCTACTAAACGTTTGATCGTAAGCTACTCACACATGTACAACAGCTACTAAACGTTTGGGAGTAAGCTACTCACTCATGCACAACAGGTACTAAACGTTTGAGAGTAAGCTACTCACTCATGTACAACAGCTACTAAACGTTTGAGAGTAAGCTACTCACTCATGTACAACAGCTACTATACGTTTGGGAGTAAGCTACTCACACATGTACAACAGCTACTAAACGTTTGAGAGTAAGCTACTCACACATGTACAACAGCTACTAAACGTTTGAGAGTAAGCTACTCACACATGTACAACAGCTACTATACGTTTGAGAGTAAGCTACTCACTCATGTACAACAGCTACTAAACGTTTGAGAGTAAGCTACTCACACATGTACAACAGCTACTGTACGTTTGAGATTAACCTATCCACAAATGTACAATTACTATACGTATGAAAGAAAGCTACTCACTCATATACAACAGCTACTATACGTTTGAGAGTAAGCTACCCACACACGTACAACAGCTACTAAACGTATGAGAGTAAGCTACCCACACATGTACAACAGCTACTGTAAGTTTGAGATTAACCTATCCACACATGTACAATTTCCATACGTTTGAAAGAAAGCTACTCACTCATGTACAACAGCTACTAAACGTTTGAGAGTAAGCTACCCACACATGTACAACAGCTACTAAACGTTTGAGAGTAAGCTACCCACACATGTACAACAGCTACTAAACGTTTGAGAGTAAGCTACTCACACATGTACAACAGCTACTAAACGTTTGAGTGTAAGCTACTCACACATGTACAACAGCTACTAAACGTTTGAGAGTAAGCTACTCACTCATGTACAACAGCTACTAAAGTTTGAGTGTAAGTTACTCACACATGTACAACAGCTACTAAACGTTTGAGTGTAAGCTACTCACACATGTACAACAGCTACTAAACGTTTGAGAGTAAGCTACTCACTCATGTACAACAGCTACTAAACGTTTGAGAGTAAGTTACTCACACATGTACAACAGCTACTATACGTTTGAGAGTAAACTACTCACGCATGTACAACAGCTACTAAACGTTTGAGTGTAAGCTACTCACACATGTACAACAGCTACTAAACGTTTGAGAGTAAGCTACTCACACATGAACAACAGCTACTAAACGTTTGATCGTAAGCTACTCACACATGTACAACAGCTACTAAACGTTTGAGAGTAAGCTACTCACTCATGTACAACAGGTACTAAACGTTTGAGAGTAAGCTACCCACACATGTACAACAGCTACTAAACGTTTGAGTGTAAGCTACTCACACATGTACAACTGCTACTAAACGTTTGAGAGTAAGCTACTCACTCATGTACAACGGGTACTAAACGTTTGAGAGTAAGCTACTCACACATGTACAACAGGTACTAAACGTTTGAGTGTAAGCTACTCACACATGTACAACAGCTACTAAACGTTTGAGAGTAAGCTACTCACACATGAACAACAGCTACTAAACGTTTGAGAGTAAGCTACTCACACATGTACAACAGCTACTGTACGTTTGAGAGTAAGCTACTCACTCATGAACAACAGCTACTAAACGTTTGAGAGTAAGCTACTCACACATGTACAACAGCTACTAAACGTTTGAGGGTAAGTTACTCACACATGTACAACAGCTACTATATGTTTGAGAGTAAGCTACTCACACATGTACAACAGCTTCTATACGTTTGAAAGTAAGCTACTCACACATGTACAACAGCTACTGTACGTTTGAGAGTAAGCTACTCACACATGTACAACAGCTACTATACGTTTGAAAGTAAGCTACTCACATATGTAAACAGCTACTAAACGTTTGAGAGTAAGCTACTCACTCATGCACAACAGGTACTAAACGTTTGAGAGTAAGCTACTCACTCATGTACAACAGCTACTAAACGTTTGAGAGTAAGCTACTCACTCATGTACAACAGCTACTATACGTTTGGGAGTAAGCTACTCACACATGTACAACAGCTACTAAACGTTTGAGAGTAAGCTACTCACACATGTACAACAGCTACTAAACGTTTGAGAGTAAGCTACTCACACATGTACAACAGCTACTATACGTTTGAGAGTAAGCTACTCACTCATGTACAACAGCTACTAAACGTTTGAGAGTAAGCTACTCACACATGTACAACAGCTACTGTACGTTTGAGATTAACCTATCCACAAATGTACAATTACTATACGTATGAAAGAAAGCTACTCACTCATGTACAACAGCTACTATACGTTTGAGAGTAAGCTACCCACACACGTACAACAGCTACTAAACGTATGAGAGTAAGCTACCCACACATGTACAACAGCTACTGTAAGTTTGAGATTAACCTATCCACACATGTACAATTTCCATACGTTTGAAAGAAAGCTACTCACTCATGTACAACAGCTACTAAACGTTTGAGAGTAAGCTACCCACACATGTACAACAGCTACTAAACGTTTGAGAGTAAGCTACCCACACATGTACAACAGCTACTAAACGTTTGAGAGTAAGCTACTCACACATGTACAACAGCTACTAAACGTTTGAGTGTAAGCTACTCACACATGTACAACAGCTACTAAACGTTTGAGAGTAAGCTACTCACTCATGTACAACAGCTACTAAACGTTTGAGAGTAAGTTACTCACACATGTACAACAGCTACTATACGTTTGAGAGTAAACTACTCACGCATGTACAACAGCTACTAAACGTTTGAGTGTAAGCTACTCACACATGTACAACAGCTACTAAACGTTTGAGAGTAAGCTACTCACACATGAACAACAGCTACTAAACGTTTGATCGTAAGCTACTCACACATGTACAACAGCTACTAAACGTTTGAGAGTAAGCTACTCACTCATGTACAACAGGTACTAAACGTTTGAGAGTAAGCTACCCACACATGTACAACAGCTACTAAACGTTTGAGTGTAAGCTACTCACACATGTACAACTGCTACTAAACGTTTGAGAGTAAGCTACTCACTCATGTACAACGGGTACTAAACGTTTGAGAGTAAGCTACTCACACATGTACAACAGGTACTAAACGTTTGAGTGTAAGCTACTCACACATGTACAACAGCTACTAAACGTTTGAGAGTAAGCTACTCACACATGAACAACAGCTACTAAACGTTTGACAGTAAGCTACTCACACATGTACAACAGCTACTGTACGTTTGAGAGTAAGCTACTCACTCATGAACAACAGCTACTAAACGTTTGAGAGTAAGCTACTCACACATGTACAACAGCTACTAAACGTTTGAGGGTAAGTTACTCACACATGTACAACAGCTACTATATGTTTGAGAGTAAGCTACTCACACATGTACAACAGCTTCTATACGTTTGAGAGTAAGCTACTCACACATGTACAACAGCTACTGTACGTTTGAGAGTAAGCTACTCACACATGTACAACAGCTACTATACGTTTGAAAGTAAGCTACTCACATATGTAAACAGCTACTAAACGTTTGAGAGTAAGCTACACACACATTTACAACAGCTACTATACGTTTGAGAGTAAGCTACTCACACATGTGCAACAGATACTAAACGTTTGAGAGTAAGCTACTCACACATGTACAACAGCTACTAAATGTTTGAGAGTAAGCTACTCACACATGTACAACAGCTACTCTACGTTTGAGAGTAAGCTACTCACTCATGTACACCAGCTACTAAACGTTTGAGAGTAAGCTACTCACACATGTACAACAGCTACTATACGTTTGAGAGTAAGCTACTCACACATGTACAACAGCTACTACACGTTTGAGAGTAAGCTACTCACACATGTACAACAGCTACTAAACGTTTGAGAGTAAGCTACTCACACATGTACAACAGCTAATAAACGTTTGAGAGCAAGCTACTCACACATGTACAACAGCTACTATACGTTTGAGAGTAAGCTATTCACACAAGTACAACAGCTACTAAACGTTTGAGAGTAAGCTACTCACACATGTACAACAGCTACTAAACGTTTGAGAGTAAGCTACTCACACATGTACAACAGCTACTATACGTTTGTGAGTAAGCTACTCACACATGTACAACAGCTGCTAAACGTTTGAGAGTAAGCTACTCACACATGTACAACAGCTACTAAACGTTTGAGAGTAAGCTACTCACACATGTACTACAGCTACTATACGTTTGAAAGTAAGCTATTCACTCATATACAACAGCAACTAAACGTTTGAGAGTAAGCTACTCACACATGTACAACAGCTACTGTACGTTTGAGATTAACCTATCCACAAATGTACAATTACTATACCTATGAAAGAAAGCTACTCACTCATGTACAACAGCTACTATACGTTTGATAGTAAGTTACCCACACACGTACAACAGGTACTATACGTTTGAGATTAGCTACCCACACATGTACAACAGCTACTGTACGTTTGAGATTAACCTATCCACACATGTACAATTTCTATACGTTTGAAAGAAAGCTACTCACTCATGTACAACAGCTACTAAACGTTTGAGAGTAAGCTACCCACACATGTACAACAGCTACTAAACGTTTGAGAGTAAGCTACTCACACATGTAAAACAGCTACTAAACGTTTGAGTGTAAGCTACTCACACATGTACAACAGCTACTAAACGTTTGAGAGTAAGCTACTCACTCTTGTACAACAGGTACTAAACGTTTGAGAGTAAGCTACTCAAACATGTACAACAGCTACTAAACGTTTGAGTGTAAGCTACTCACTCATGTACAACAGCTACTAAACGTTTGAGAGTAAGTTACTCACACATGTACAACAGCTACTATACGTTTGAGAGTAAACTACTCACTCATGTACAACAGCAACTAAACGTTTGAGTGTAAGCTATTCACACATGTACAACAGCTACTATACGTTTAAGGGTAGGCTACTCGCATATGTACAACAATTACTATTCGTTTAAGAGTAGGCTACTCACTCATGTACAATTACTATACGTTTAAGAGTAGGCTACTCACACATGTACAATTACTATACGTTTAAGAGTAGGATACTCACACATATACAACAATTACTATACGTTTAAGGGTAGGCTACTCACGTATGTACAACAATTACTATACGTTTAAGAGTAGGCTACTGACACATGTACAACAATTACTATACGTTTAAGAGTAGGCTACTCACACATGTACAACAATTACTATACGTTTAAGAGTAGGCTAATAACACATGTACAATAATTACTATACGTTTAAGAGAAGCTGCTAACACATGTACAACAATTACTATACGTTTAAGGGTACGCTACTCACACATGTACAACAGCTACTATACGTTTAAGAGTATGCTACTGACAGATGTACAACAATTACTATGCGTTTAAGAGTAGGCTACTCACACATGTACAACAATTACTATACGTTTATGAGTAGGCTACTCACTCATGTACAAGAGCTACTATACGTTTAAGAGTAGGCTACTCACTCATGTACAACAAAAACTATACGTTTAAGGGTAGGCTACTCACTCATGTACAACAGCTACTATACGTTTAAGAGTAGGCTACTCACTCATATACAACAATTACTATTTGTTTAAGAGTAGGCTACTCACACATATACAATAATTACTATACGTTTAAGAGTAGGCTACTCACTCATGTACAAGAGCTACTATACGTTTAAGAGTAGGCTACTCACTCATGTACAACAATTACTATATGTTTAAGAGTAGGCTACTCACTCATATACAACAATTACAATTTGTTTAAGAGCAGGCCACTCACTCATGTACAATAGCTACTATACGTTTAAGAGTAGGCTACTCACTCATATACAACAATTACAATATGTTTAAGAGTAGGCTACTCACACATATACAACAATTACTATACGTTTAAGAGTAGGCTACTCACACATATACAACAATTACTATACGTTTAAGAGTAGGCTACTCACTCATATACAACAATTACTATTTGTTTAAGAGCAGGCCACTCACTCATGTACAACAGCTACTATACGTTTAAGAGTAGGCTACACACTCATATACAACAATTACTATTTGTTTAAGAGTAGGCTACTCACACATATACAACAATTACTATACGTTTAAGAGTAGCCTACCCACACATATACAACAATTACTATACGTTTAAGAGTAGGCTACTCACTCATGTACAACAGCTACTAAACGTTTGAGAGTAAGCTACTCGCACATGTACAACAGCTACTAAACGTTTGAGAGTAAGCTACTCACACATGTACAACAGCTACTATACGTTTGAGAGTAAGCTACTCACACATGTGCAACAGCTACTAAACGTTTGAGAGTAAGCTACTCACACATGTACAACAGCTACTAAACGTTTGAGAGTAAGCTACTCACACATGTACAACAGCTACTGTACGTTTGAGAGTAAGCTACTCACACATGTACAACAGCTACTATACGTTTGAGAGTAAGCTACTCACACATGTACAACAGCTACTATACGTTTGAGAGTAAGCTACTCACACATGTACAACAGCTACTATACGTTTGAGAGTAAGCTACTCACACATGTACAACAACTACTAAACGTTTGAGTGTAAGCTATTCACACATGTACAACAGCTACTAAACGTTTGAGAGTAAGTTACTCACACATGTACAACAGCTACTAAACGTTTGAGAGTAAGCTACTCACACATGTACAACAGCTACTAAACGTTTGAGAGTAAGCTACTCACACATGTATAACAGCTACTAAACGTTTGAGAGTAAGCTACTCACACATGTACAACAGCTACTAAACGTTTGAGAGTAAGCTACTCACACATGTACAACAGCTACTGTACGTTTGAGAGTAAGCTACTCACACATGTACAACAGCTACTAAACGTTTGAGAGTAAGCTACTCACACATGTACAACAGCTACTATACGTTTGAGAGTAAGCTACTCACACATGTACAACAGCTACTAAACGTTTGAGAGTAAGCTACTCACACATGTACAACAGGTACTAAACGTTTGTGAGTAAGCTACTCACTCATGTACAACAGGTACTAAACGTTTGAGAGTAAGCTACTCACACATGTACAACAGGTACTAAACGTTTGAGAGTAAGCTACTCACACATGTACAACAGCTACTATACGTTTGAGAGTAAGCTACTCACACATGTACAACAGCTACCATACGTTTGAGAGTAAGCTACTCACTCATGTACAACAGCTACTAAACGTTTGAGAGTAAGCTACTCACACATGTACAACAGCTACTAAACGTTTGAGAGTAAGCTACTCACACATATACAACAGCTACTATACGTTTGAGAGTAAGCTACTCACACATGTACAACAGCTACTAAACGTTTGAGAGTAAGCTACTCACACATGTACAACAGGTACTAAACGTTTGAGAGTAAGCTACTCACACATGTACAACAGCTACTATACGTTTGGGAGTAAGCTACTCACACATGTACAACAGCTACTAAACGTTTGAGAGTAAGCTACTCACACATGTACAACAGCTACTAAACGTTTGGGAGTAAGCTACTCACACATGTACAACATCTACTATACGTTTGAGTGTAAGCTACTCACTCATGTACAACAGCTACTAAACGTTTGAGAGTAAGCTACTCACACATGTACAACAGCTACTGTACGTTTGAGATTAACCTATCTACAAATGTACAATTACTATACGTATGAAAGAAAGCTACTCACTCATGTACAACAGCTACTATACGTTTGAGAGTAAGCTACCCACACACGTACAACAGCTACTAAACGTATGAGAGTAAGCTACCCACACATGTACAACAGCTACTGTACGTTTGAAATTAACCTATCCACACATGTACAATTTCTATACGTTTGAAAGAAAGCTACTCACTCATGTACAACAGCTACTAAACGTTTGAGAGTAAGCTACCCACACATGTACAACAGCTACTAAACGTTTGAGAGTAAGCTACCCACACATGTACAACAGCTACTAAACGTTTGAGTGTAAGCTACTCACACATGTACAACAGCTACTAAACGTTTGAGTGTAAGCTACTCACACATGTACAACAGCTACTAAACGTTTGAGAGTAAGCTACTCACTCATGTACAACAACTACTAAAGTTTGAGTGTAAGCTACTCACACATGTACAACAGCTACTAAACGTTTGAGTGTAAGCTACTCACACATGTACAACAGCTACTAAACGTTTGAGAGTAAGCTACTCACTCATGTACAACAGCTACTAAACGTTTGAGAGTAAGTTCCTCACACATGTACAACAGCTACTATACGTTTGAGATTAAACTACTCACTCATGTACAACAGCTACTAAACGTTTGAGTGTAAGCTACTCACACATGTACAACAGCTACTAAACGTTTGAGAGTAAGCTACTCACACATGAACAGCAGCTACTAAACGTTTGATCGTAAGCTACTCACACATGTACAACAGCTACTAAACGTTTGGGAGTAAGCTACTCACTCATGCACAACAGGTACTAAACGTTTGAGAGTAAGCTACTCACTCATGTACAACAGCTACTAAACGTTTGAGAGTAAGCTACTCACTCATGTACAACAGCTACTATACGTTTGGGAGTAAGCTACTCACACATGTACAACAGCTACTAAACGTTTGAGAGTAAGCTACTCACACATGTACAACAGCTACTAAACGTTTGAGAGTAAGCTACTCACACATGTACAACAGCTACTATACGTTTGAGAGTAAGCTACTCACTCATGTACAACAGCTACTAAACGTTTGAGAGTAAGCTACTCACACATGTACAACAGCTACTGTACGTTTGAGATTAACCTATCCACTATTGTACAATTACTATACGTATGAAAGAAAGCTACTCACTCATGTACAACAGCTACTATACGTTTGAGAGTAAGCTACCCACACACGTACAACAGCTACTAAACGTATGAGAGTAAGCTACCCACACATGTACAACAGCTACTGTAAGTTTGAGATTAACCTATCCACACATGTACAATTTCCATACGTTTGAAAGAAAGCTACTCACTCATGTACAACAGCTACTAAACGTTTGAGAGTAAGCTACCCACACATGTACAACAGCTACTAAACGTTTGAGAGTAAGCTACCCACACATGTACAACAGCTACTAAACGTTTGAGAGTAAGCTACTCACACATGTACAACAGCTACTAAACGTTTGAGTGTAAGCTACTCACACATGTACAACAGCTACTAAACGTTTGAGAGTAAGCTACTCACTCATGTACAACAGCTACTAAAGTTTGAGTGTAAGTTACTCACACATGTACAACAGCTACTAAACGTTTGAGTGTAAGCTACTCACACATGTACAACAGCTACTAAACGTTTGAGAGTAAGCTACTCACTCATGTACAACAGCTACTAAACGTTTGAGAGTAAGTTACTCACACATGTACAACAGCTACTATACGTTTGAGAGTAAACTACTCACGCATGTACAACAGCTACTAAACGTTTGAGTGTAAGCTACTCACACATGTACAACAGCTACTAAACGTTTGAGAGTAAGCTACTCACACATGAACAACAGCTACTAAACGTTTGATCGTAAGCTACTCACACATGTACAACAGCTACTAAACGTTTGAGAGTAAGCTACTCACTCATGTACAACAGGTACTAAACGTTTGAGAGTAAGCTACCCACACATGTACAACAGCTACTAAACGTTTGAGTGTAAGCTACTCACACATGTACAACTGCTACTAAACGTTTGAGAGTAAGCTACTCACTCATGTACAACGGGTACTAAACGTTTGAGAGTAAGCTACTCACACATGTACAACAGGTACTAAACGTTTGAGTGTAAGCTACTCACACATGTACAACAGCTACTAAACGTTTGAGAGTAAGCTACTCACACATGAACAACAGCTACTAAACGTTTGAGAGTAAGCTACTCACACATGTACAACAGCTACTGTACGTTTGAGAGTAAGCTACTCACTCATGAACAACAGCTACTAAACGTTTGAGAGTAAGCTACTCACACATGTACAACAGCTACTAAACGTTTGAGGGTAAGTTACTCACACATGTACAACAGCTACTATATGTTTGAGAGTAAGCTACTCACACATGTACAACAGCTTCTATACGTTTGAAAGTAAGCTACTCACACATGTACAACAGCTACTGTACGTTTGAGAGTAAGCTACTCACACATGTACAACAGCTACTATACGTTTGAAAGTAAGCTACTCACATATGTAAACAGCTACTAAACGTTTGAGAGTAAGCTACTCACTCATGCACAACAGGTACTAAACGTTTGAGAGTAAGCTACTCACTCATGTACAACAGCTACTAAACGTTTGAGAGTAAGCTACTCACTCATGTACAACAGCTACTATACGTTTGGGAGTAAGCTACTCACACATGTACAACAGCTACTAAACGTTTGAGAGTAAGCTACTCACACATGTACAACAGCTACTAAACGTTTGAGAGTAAGCTACTCACACATGTACAACAGCTACTATACGTTTGAGAGTAAGCTACTCACTCATGTACAACAGCTACTAAACGTTTGAGAGTAAGCTACTCACACATGTACAACAGCTACTGTACGTTTGAGATTAACCTATCCACAAATGTACAATTACTATACGTATGAAAGAAAGCTACTCACTCATGTACAACAGCTACTATACGTTTGAGAGTAAGCTACCCACACACGTACAACAGCTACTAAACGTATGAGAGTAAGCTACCCACACATGTACAACAGCTACTGTAAGTTTGAGATTAACCTATCCACACATGTACAATTTCCATACGTTTGAAAGAAAGCTACTCACTCATGTACAACAGCTACTAAACGTTTGAGAGTAAGCTACCCACACATGTACAACAGCTACTAAACGTTTGAGAGTAAGCTACCCACACATGTACAACAGCTACTAAACGTTTGAGAGTAAGCTACTCACACATGTACAACAGCTACTAAACGTTTGAGTGTAAGCTACTCACACATGTACAACAGCTACTAAACGTTTGAGAGTAAGCTACTCACTCATGTACAACAGCTACTAAACGTTTGAGAGTAAGTTACTCACACATGTACAACAGCTACTATACGTTTGAGAGTAAACTACTCACGCATGTACAACAGCTACTAAACGTTTGAGTGTAAGCTACTCACACATGTACAACAGCTACTAAACGTTTGAGAGTAAGCTACTCACACATGAACAACAGCTACTAAAGGTTTGATCGTAAGCTACTCACACATGTACAACAGCTACTAAACGTTTGAGAGTAAGCTACTCACTCATGTACAACAGGTACTAAACGTTTGAGAGTAAGCTACCCACACATGTACAACAGCTACTAAACGTTTGAGTGTAAGCTACTCACACATGTACAACTGCTACTAAACGTTTGAGAGTAAGCTACTCACTCATGTACAACGGGTACTAAACGTTTGAGAGTAAGCTACTCACACATGTACAACAGGTACTAAACGTTTGAGTGTAAGCTACTCACACATGTACAACAGCTACTAAACGTTTGAGAGTAAGCTACTCACACATGAACAACAGCTACTAAACGTTTGAGAGTAAGCTACTCACACATGTACAACAGCTACTGTACGTTTGAGAGTAAGCTACTCACTCATGAACAACAGCTACTAAACGTTTGAGAGTAAGCTACTCACACATGTACAACAGCTACTAAACGTTTGAGGGTAAGTTACTCACACATGTACAACAGCTACTATATGTTTGAGAGTAAGCTACTCACACATGTACAACAGCTTCTATACGTTTGAGAGTAAGCTACTCACACATGTACAACAGCTACTGTACGTTTGAGAGTAAGCTACTCACACATGTACAACAGCTACTATACGTTTGAAAGTAAGCTACTCACATATGTAAACAGCTACTAAACGTTTGAGAGTAAGCTACACACACATTTACAACAGCTACTATACGTTTGAGAGTAAGCTACTCACACATGTGCAACAGATACTAAACGTTTGAGAGTAAGCTACTCACACATGTACAACAGCTACTAAACGTTTGAGAGTAAGCTACTCACACATGTACAACAGCTACTCTACGTTTGAGAGTAAGCTACTCACTCATGTACACCAGCTACTAAACGTTTGAGAGTAAGCTACTCACACATGTACAACAGCTACTATACGTTTGAGAGTAAGCTACTCACACATGTACAACAGCTACTACACGTTTGAGAGTAAGCTACTCACACATGTACAACAGCTACTAAACGTTTGAGAGTAAGCTACTCACACATGTACAACAGCTAATAAACGTTTGAGAGCAAGCTACTCACACATGTACAACAGCTACTATACGTTTGAGAGTAAGCTATTCACACAAGTACAACAGCTACTAAACGTTTGAGAGTAAGCTACTCACACATGTACAACAGCTACTAAACGTTTGAGAGTAAGCTACTCACACATGTACAACAGCTACTATACGTTTGTGAGTAAGCTACTCACACATGTACAACAGCTGCTAAACGTTTGAGAGTAAGCTACTCACACATGTACAACAGCTACTAAACGTTTGAGAGTAAGCTACTCACACATGTACTACAGCTACTATACGTTTGAAAGTAAGCTATTCACTCATATACAACAGCTACTAAACGTTTGAGAGTAAGCTACTCACACATGTACAACAGCTACTGTACGTTTGAGATTAACCTATCCACAAATGTACAATTACTATACCTATGAAGAAAGCTACTCACTCATGTACAACAGCTACTATACGTTTGATAGTAAGTTACCCACACACGTACAACAGGTACTATACGTTTGAGATTAGCTACCCACACATGTACAACAGCTACTGTACGTTTGAGATTAACCTATCCACACATGTACAATTTCTATACGTTTGAAAGAAAGCTACTCACTCATGTACAACAGCTACTAAACGTTTGAGAGTAAGCTACCCACACATGTACAACAGCTACTAAACGTTTGAGAGTAAGCTACTCACACATGTAAAACAGCTACTAAACGTTTGAGTGTAAGCTACTCACACATGTACAACAGCTACTAAACGTTTGAGAGTAAGCTACTCACTCTTGTACAACAGGTACTAAACGTTTGAGAGTAAGCTACTCAAACATGTACAACAGCTACTAAACGTTTGAGTGTAAGCTACTCACTCATGTACAACAGCTACTAAACGTTTGAGAGTAAGTTACTCACACATGTACAACAGCTACTATACGTTTGAGAGTAAACTACTCACTCATGTACAACAGCAACTAAACGTTTGAGTGTAAGCTATTCACACATGTACAACAGCTACTATACGTTTAAGGGTAGGCTACTCGCATATGTACAACAATTACTATTCGTTTAAGAGTAGGCTACTCACTCATGTACAATTACTATACGTTTAAGAGTAGGCTACTCACACATGTACAATTACTATACGTTTAAGAGTAGGATACTCACACATATACAACAATTACTATACGTTTAAGGGTAGGCTACTCACGTATGTACAACAATTACTATACGTTTAAGAGTAGGCTACTGACACATGTACAACAATTACTATACGTTTAAGAGTAGGCTACTCACACATGTACAACAATTACTATACGTTTAAGAGTAGGCTAATAACACATGTACAATAATTACTATACGTTTAAGAGAAGCTGCTAACACATGTACAACAATTACTATACGTTTAAGGGTACGCTACTCACACATGTACAACAGCTACTATACGTTTAAGAGTATGCTACTGACAGATGTACAACAATTACTATGCGTTTAAGAGTAGGCTACTCACACATGTACAACAATTACTATACGTTTATGAGTAGGCTACTCACTCATGTACAAGAGCTACTATACGTTTAAGAGTAGGCTACTCACTCATGTACAACAAAAACTATACGTTTAAGGGTAGGCTACTCACTCATGTACAACAGCTACTATACGTTTAAGAGTAGGCTACTCACTCATATACAACAATTACTATTTGTTTAAGAGTAGGCTACTCACACATATACAATAATTACTATACGTTTAAGAGTAGGCTACTCACTCATGTACAAGAGCTACTATACGTTTAAGAGTAGGCTACTCACTCATGTACAACAATTACTATATGTTTAAGAGTAGGCTACTCACTCATATACAACAATTACTATTTGTTTAAGAGCAGGCCACTCACTCATGTACAATAGCTACTATACGTTTAAGAGTAGGCTACTCACTCATATACAACAATTACAATATGTTTAAGAGTAGGCTACTCACACATATACAACAATTACTATACGTTTAAGAGTAGGCTACTCACACATATACAACAATTACTATACGTTTAAGAGTAGGCTACTCACTCATATACAACAATTACTATTTGTTTAAGAGCAGGCCACTCACTCATGTACAACAGCTACTATACGTTTAAGAGTAGGCTACACACTCATATACAACAATTACTATTTGTTTAAGAGTAGGCTACTCACACATATACAACAATTACTATACGTTTAAGAGTAGCCTACCCACACATATACAACAATTACTATACGTTTAAGAGTAGGCTACTCACTCATGTACAACAGCTACTAAACGTTTGAGAGTAAGCTACTCACACATGTACAACAGCTACTATACGTTTGAGAGTAAGCTACTCACACATGTGCAACAGCTACTAAACGTTTGAGAGTAAGCTACTCACACATGTACAACAGCTACTAAACGTTTGAGCGTAAGCTACTCACACATGTACAACAGCTACTGTACGTTTGAGAGTAAGCTACTCACACATGTACAACAGCTACTATACGTTTGAGAGTAAGCTACTCACACATGTACAACAGCTACTATACGTTTGAGAGTAAGCTACTCACACATGTACAACAGCTACTATACGTTTGAGAGTAAGCTACTCACACATGTACAACAACTACTAAACGTTTGAGTGTAAGCTATTCACACATGTACAACAGCTACTAAACGTTTGAGAGTAAGTTACTCACACATGTACAACAGCTACTAAACGTTTGAGAGTAAGCTACTCACACATGTACAACAGCTACTAAACGTTTGAGAGTAAGCTACTCACACATGTATAACAGCTACTAAACGTTTGAGAGTAAGCTACTCACACATGTACAACAGCTACTAAACGTTTGAGAGTAAGCTACTCACACATGTACAACAGCTACTGTACGTTTGAGAGTAAGCTACTCACACATGTACAACAGCTACTAAACGTTTGAGAGTAAGCTACTCACACATGTACAACAGCTACTATACGTTTGAGAGTAAGCTACTCACACATGTACAACAGCTACTAAACGTTTGAGAGTAAGCTACTCACACATGTACAACAGCTACTAAACGTTTGAGAGTAAGCTACTCACACATGTACAACAGCTACTATACGTTTGAGAGTAAGCTACTCACACATGTACAACAGCTACTAAACGTTTGAGAGTAAGCTACTCACACAGGTACAACAACTACTAAACGTTTGAGAGTAAGCTACTCACACATGTACAACAGCTACTGTACGTTTGAGAGTAAGCTACACACTCATGTACAACAGCTACTAAACGTTTGAGTGTAAGCTACTCACACATGTACAACAGCTACTAAACGTTTGAGAGTAAGTTATTCACACATGTACAACAGCTACTGTACGTTTGAGAGTAAGCTACTCACACATGTACAACAGCTACTAAACGTTTGAGAGTAAGCTACTCACACATGTACAACAGCTACTGTACGTTTGAGAGTAAGCTACTCACACATGTACAACAGGTACTAAACGTTTGTGAGTAAGCTACTCACTCATGTACAACAGGTACTAAACGTTTGAGAGTAAGCTACTCACACATGTACAAGAGGTACTAAACGTTTGAGAGTAAGCTACTCACACATGTACAACAGCTACTATACGTTTGAGAGTAAGCTACTCACACATGTACAACAGCTACCATACGTTTGAGAGTAAGCTACTCACTCATGTACAACAGCTACTAAACGTTTGAGAGTAAGCTACTCACACATGTACAACAGCTACTAAACGTTTGAGAGTAAGCTACACACACATGTACAACAGCTACTATACGTTTGAGAGTAAGCTACTCACACATGTACAACAGCTACTAAACGTTTGAGAGTAAGCTACTCACACATGTACAACAGCTACTTAACGTTTGAGAGTAAGCTACTCACTCATGTACAACGGGTACTAAACGTTTGAGAGTAAGCTACTCACACATGTACAACAGGTACTAAACGTTTGAGTGTAAGCTACTCACACATGTACAACAGCTACTAAACGTTTGAGAGTAAGCTACTCACACATGAACAACAGCTACTAAACGTTTGAGAGTAAGCTACTCACACATGTACAACAGCTACTGTACGTTTGAGAGTAAGCTACTCACTCATGAACAACAGCTACTAAACGTTTGAGAGTAAGCTACTCACACATGTACAACAGCTACTATACGTTTGAGAGTAAGCTACTCACACATGTACAACAGCTACTAAACGTTTGAGAGTAAGCTACTCACACATGTACAACAGCTACTAAACGTTTGAGAGTAAGCTACTCACTCATGTACAACAGCTACTAAACGTTTGAGAGTAAGCTACTCACACATGTACAACAGGTACTAAACGTTTGAGAGTAAGCTACTCATTCATGTACAACAGCTACTGTACGTTTGAGAGTAAGCTACTCACACATGTACTACAGCTACTAAACGTTTGAGAGTAAGCTACTCACTCATGTACAACAGGTACTAAACGTTTGAGAGTAAGCTACTCACACATGTACAACAGCTACTAAACGTTTGAGAGTAAGCTACTCACTCATGTACAACAGGTACTAAACGTTTGAGAGTAAGCTACTCACACATGTACAACAGCTACTAAACGTTTGAGAGTAAGCTACTCACTCATGTATAACAGGTACTAAACGTTTGAGAGTAAGCTACTCACACATGTACAACAGCTACTAAACGTTTGAGAGTAAGCTACTCACTCATGTACAACAGGTACTAAACGTTTGAGAGTAAGCTACTCACACATGTACAACAGCTACTAAACGTTTGAGAGTAAGCTACTCACTCATGTACAACAGGTACTAAACGTTTGAGAGTAAGCTACTCACACATGTACAACAGCTACTAAACGTTTGAGAGTAAGCTACTCACTCATGTACAACAGGTACTAAACTTTTGAGAGTAAGCTACTCACACATGTACAACAGCTACTAAACGTTTGAGAGTAAGCTACTCACTCATGTACAACAGGTACTAAAGGTTTGAGAGTAAGCTACTCACACATGTACAACAGCTACTAAACGTTTGGGAGTAAGCTACTCACTCATGCACAACAGGTACTAAACGTTTGATCGTAAGCTACTCACACATGTACAACAGCTACTAAACGTTTGGGAGTAAGCTACTCACTCATGCACAACAGGTACTAAACGTTTGAGAGTAAGCTACTCACTCATGTACAACAGCTACTAAACGTTTGAGAGTAAGCTACTCACTCATGTACAACAGCTACTATACGTTTGGGAGTAAGCTACTCACACATGTACAACAGCTACTAAACGTTTGAGAGTAAGCTACTCACACATGTACAACAGCTACTATACGTTTGAGAGTAAGCTACTCACTCATGTACAACAGCTACTAAACGTTTGAGAGTAAGCTACTCACACATGTACAACAGCTACTGTACGTTTGAGATTAACCTATCCACAAATGTACAATTACTATACGTATGAAAGAAAGCTACTCACTCATGTACAACAGCTACTATACGTTTGAGAGTAAGCTACCCACACACGTACAACAGCTACTAAACGTATGAGAGTAAGCTCCCCTCACATGTACAACAGCTACTGTAAGTTTGAGATTAACCTATCCACACATGTACAATTTCTATACGTTTGAAAGAAAGCTACTCACTCATGTACAACAGCTACTAAACGTTTGAGAGTAAGCTACCCACACATGTACAACAGCTACTAAACGTTTGAGAGTAAGCTACCCACACATGTACAACAGCTACTAAACGTTTGAGAGTAAGCTACTCACACATGTACAACAGCTACTAAACGTTTGAGTGTAAGCTACTCACACATGTACAACAGCTACTAAACGTTTGAGAGTAAGCTACTCACTCATGTACAACAGCTACTAAAGTTTGAGTGTAAATTACTCACACATGTACAACAGCTACTAAACGTTTGAGTGTAAGCTACTCACACATGTACAACAGCTACTAAACGTTTGAGAGTAAGCTACTCACTCATGTACAACAGCTACTAAACGTTTGAGAGTAAGTTACTCACACATGTACAACAGCTACTATACGTTTGAGAGTAAACTACTCACGCATGTACAACAGCTACTAAACGTTTGAGTGTAAGCTACTCACACATGTACAACAGCTACTAAACGTTTGAGAGTAAGCTACTCACACATGAACAACAGCTACTAAACGTTTGATCGTAAGCTACTCACACATGTACAACAGCTACTAAACGTTTGAGAGTAAGCTACTCACTCATGTACAACAGGTACTAAACGTTTGAGAGTAAGCTACCCACACATTTACAACAGCTACTAAACGTTTGAGTGTAAGCTACTCACACATGTACAACTGCTACTAAACGTTTGAGAGTAAGCTACTCACTCATGTACAACGGGTACTAAACGTTTGAGAGTAAGCTACTCACACATGTACAACAGGTACTAAACGTTTGAGTGTAAGCTACTCACACATGTACAACAGCTACTAAACGTTTGAGAGTAAGCTACTCACACATGAACAACAGCTACTAAACGTTTGAGAGTAAGCTACTCACACATGTACAACAGCTACTGTACGTTTGAGAGTAAGCTACTCACTCATGAACAACAGCTACTAAACGTTTGAGAGTAAGCTACTCACACATGTACAACAGCTACTAAACGTTTGAGGGTAAGTTACTCACACATGTACAACAGCTACTATACGTTTGAGAGTAAACTACTCACGCATGTACAACAGCTACTAAACGTTTGAGTGTAAGCTACTCACACATGTACAACAGCTACTAAACGTTTGAGAGTAAGCTACTCACACATGAACAACAGCTACTTAACGTTTGATCGTAAGCTACTCACACATGTACAACAGCTACTAAACGTTTGAGAGTAAGCTACTCACTCATGTACAACAGGTACTAAACGTTTGAGAGTAAGCTACCCACACATGTACAACAGCTACTAAACGTTTGAGTGTAAGCTACTCACACATGTACAACTGCTACTAAACGTTTGAGAGTAAGCTACTCACTCATGTACAACGGGTACTAAACGTTTGAGAGTAAGCTACTCACACATGTACAACAGGTACTAAACGTTTGAGTGTAAGCTACTCACACATGTACAACAGCTACTAAACGTTTGAGAGTAAGCTACTCACACATGAACAACAGCTACTAAACGTTTGAGAGTAAGCTACTCACACATGTACAACAGCTACTGTACGTTTGAGAGTAAGCTACTCACTCATGAACAACAGCTACTAAACGTTTGAGAGTAAGCTACTCACACATGTACAACAGCTACTATACGTTTGAGAGTAAGCTACTCACACATGTACAACAGCTACTATACGTTTGAGAGTAAGCTACTCACACATGTACAACAGCTACTAAACGTTTGAGAGTAAGCTACTCACTCATGTACAACAGCTACTAAACGTTTGAGAGTAAGCTACTCACACATGTACAACAGGTACTAAACGTTTGAGAGTAAGCTACTCATTCATGTACAACAGCTACTGTACGTTTGAGAGTAAGCTACTCACACATGTACAACAGCTACTAAACGTTTGAGAGTAAGCTACTCACTCATGTACAACAGGTACTAAACGTTTGAGAGTAAGCTACTCACACATGTACAACAGCTACTAAACGTTTGAGAGTAAGCTACTCACTCATGTACAACAGGTACTAAACGTTTGAGAGTAAGCTACTCACACATGTACAGCAGCTACTAAACGTTTGAGAGTAAGCTACTCACTCATGTATAACAGGTACTAAACGTTTGAGAGTAAGCTACTCACACATGTACAACAGCTACTAAACGTTTGAGAGTAAGCTACTCACTCATGTACAACAGGTACTAAACGTTTGAGAGTAAGCTACTCACACATGTACAACAGCTACTAAACGTTTGAGAGTAAGCTACTCACTCATGTACAACAGGTACTAAACGTTTGAGAGTAAGCTACTCACACATGTACAACAGCTACTAAACGTTTGAGAGTAAGCTACTCACTCATGTACAACAGGTACTAAACTTTTGAGAGTAAGCTACTCACACATGTACAACAGCTACTAAACGTTTGAGAGTAAGCTACTCACTCATGTACAACAGGTACTAAAGGTTTGAGAGTAAGCTACTCACACATGTACAACAGCTACTAAACGTTTGGGAGTAAGCTACTCACTCATGCACAACAGGTACTAAACGTTTGATCGTAAGCTACTCACACATGTACAACAGCTACTAAACGTTTGGGAGTAAGCTACTCACTCATGCACAACAGGTACTAAACGTTTGAGAGTAAGCTACTCACTCATGTACAACAGCTACTAAACGTTTGAGAGTAAGCTACTCACTCATGTACAACAGCTACTATACGTTTGGGAGTAAGCTACTCACACATGTACAACAGCTACTAAACGTTTGAGAGTAAGCTACTCACACATGTACAACAGCTACTATACGTTTGAGAGTAAGCTACTCACTCATGTACAACAGCTACTAAACGTTTGAGAGTAAGCTACTCACACATGTACAACAGCTACTGTACGTTTGAGATTAACCTATCCACAAATGTACAATTACTATACGTATGAAAGAAAGCTACTCACTCATGTACAACAGCTACTATACGTTTGAGAGTAAGCTACCCACACACGTACAACAGCTACTAAACGTATGAGAGTAAGCTCCCCTCACATGTACAACAGCTACTGTAAGTTTGAGATTAACCTATCCACACATGTACAATTTCTATACGTTTGAAAGAAAGCTACTCACTCATGTACAACAGCTACTAAACGTTTGAGAGTAAGCTACCCACACATGTACAACAGCTACTAAACGTTTGAGAGTAAGCTACCCACACATGTACAACAGCTACTAAACGTTTGAGAGTAAGCTACTCACACATGTACAACAGCTACTAAACGTTTGAGTGTAAGCTACTCACACATGTACAACAGCTACTAAACGTTTGAGAGTAAGCTACTCACTCATGTACAACAGCTACTAAAATTTGAGTGTAAATTACTCACACATGTACAACAGCTACTAAACGTTTGAGTGTAAGCTACTCACACATGTACAACAGCTACTAAACGTTTGAGAGTAAGCTACTCACTCATGTACAACAGCTACTAAACGTTTGAGAGTAAGTTACTCACACATGTACAACAGCTACTATACGTTTGAGAGTAAACTACTCACGCATGTACAACAGCTACTAAACGTTTGAGTGTAAGCTACTCACACATGTACAACAGCTACTAAACGTTTGAGAGTAAGCTACTCACACATGAACAACAGCTACTAAACGTTTGATCGTAAGCTACTCACACATGTACAACAGCTACTAAACGTTTGAGAGTAAGCTACTCACTCATGTACAACAGGTACTAAACGTTTGAGAGTAAGCTACCCACACATGTACAACAGCTACTAAACGTTTGAGTGTAAGCTACTCACACATGTACAACTGCTACTAAACGTTTGAGAGTAAGCTACTCACTCATGTACAACGGGTACTAAACGTTTGAGAGTAAGCTACTCACACATGTACAACAGGTACTAAACGTTTGAGTGTAAGCTACTCACACATGTACAACAGCTACTAAACGTTTGAGAGTAAGCTACTCACACATGAACAACAGCTACTAAACGTTTGAGAGTAAGCTACTCACACATGTACAACAGCTACTGTACGTTTGAGAGTAAGCTACTCACTCATGAACAACAGCTACTAAACGTTTGAGAGTAAGCTACTCACACATGTACAACAGCTACTAAACGTTTGAGGGTAAGTTACTCACACATGTACAACAGCTACTATATGTTTGAGAGTAAGCTACTCACACATGTACAACAGCTTCTATACGTTTGAGAGTAAGCTACTCACACATGTACAACAGCTACTGTACGTTTGAGAGTAAGCTACTCACACATGTACAACAGCTACTATACGTTTGAAAGTAAGCTACTCACATATGTAAACAGCTACTAAACGTTTGAGAGTAAGCTACCCACACATGTACAACAGCTACTAAACGTTTGAGAGTAAGCTACACACACATTTACAACAGCTACTATACGTTTGAGAGTAAGCTACTCACACATGTGCAACAGATACTAAACGTTTGAGAGTAAGCTACTCACACATGTACAACAGCTACTAAACGTTTGAGAGTAAGCTACTCACACATGTACAACAGCTACTCTACGTTTGAGAGTAAGCTACTCACTCATGTACACCAGCTACTAAACGTTTGAGAGTAAGCTACTCACACATGTACAACAGCTACTATACGTTTGAGAGTAAGCTACTCACACATGTACAACAGCTACTATACGTTTGAGAGTAAGCTACTCACACATGTACAACAGCTACTAAACGTTTGAGAGTAAGCTACTCACACATGTACAACAGCTAATAAACGTTTGAGAGTAAGCTACTCACACATGTACAACAGCTACTATACGTTTGAGAGTAAGCTATTCACACATGTACAACAGCTACTAAACGTTTGAGGGTAAGCTACTCACACATGTACAACAGCTACTAAACGTTTGAGAGTAAGCTACTCACACATGTACAACAGCTACTATACGTTTGTGAGTAAGCTACTCACACATGTACAACAGCTACTAAACGTTTGAGAGTAAGCTACTCACACATGTACAACAGCTACTAAACGTTTGAGAGTAAGCTACTCACACATGTACTACAGCTACTATACGTTTGAGAGTAAGCTATTCACTCATATACAACAGCTACTAAACGTTTGAGAGTAAGCTACTCACACATGTACAACAGCTACTGTACGTTTGAGATTAACCTATCCACAAATGTACAATTACTATACCTATGAAAGAAAGCTACTCACTCATGTACAACAGCTACTATACGTTTGATAGTAAGCTACCCACACACGTACAACAGGTACTATACGTTTGAGATTAGCTACCCACACATGTACAACAGCTACTGTACGTTAGAGATTAACCTATCCACACATGTACAATTTCTATACGTTTGAAAGAAAGCTACTCACTCATGTACAACAGCTACTAAACGTTTGAGAGTAAGCTACCCACACATGTACAACAGCTACTAAACGTTTGAGAGTAAGCTACTCACACATGTAAAACAGCTACTAAACGTTTGAGTGTAAGCTACTCACACATGTACAACAGCTACTAAACGTTTGAGAGTAAGCTACTCACTCTTGTACAACAGGTACTAAACGTTTGAGAGTAAGCTACTCAAACATGTACAACAGCTACTAAACGTTTGAGTGTAAGCTACTCACTCATGTACAACAGCTACTAAACGTTTGAGAGTAAGTTACTCACACATGTACAACAGCTACTATACGTTTGAGAGTAAACTACTCACTCATGTACAACAGCAACTAAACGTTTGAGTGTAAGCTATTCACACATGTACAACAGCTACTATACGTTTAAGGGTAGGCTACTCACATATGTACAACAATTACTATTCGTTTAAGAGTAGGCTACTCACTCATGTACAATTACTATACGTTTAAGAGTAGGCTACTCACACATGAACAATTACTATACGTTTAAGAGTAGGCTACTCACACATATACAACAATTACTATACGTTTAAGGGTAGGCTACTCACATATGTACAACAATTACTATACGTTTAAGAGTAGGCTACTGACACATGTACAACAATTACTATACGTTTAAGAGTAGGCTACTCACACATGTACAACAATTACTATACGTTTAAGAGTAGGCTAATAACACATGTACAATAATTACTATACGTTTAAGAGAAGCTGCTAACACATGTACAACAATTACTATACGTTTAAGGGTACGCTACTCACACATGTACAACAGCTACTATACGTTTAAGAGTATGCTACTGACAGATGTACAACAATTACTATGCGTTTAAGAGTAGGCTACTCACACATGTACAACAATTACTATACGTTTATGAGTAGGCTACTCACTCATGTACAAGAGCTACTATACGTTTAAGAGTAGGCTACTCACTCATGTACAACAAAAACTATACGTTTAAGGGTAGGCTACTCACTCATGTACAACAGCTACTAAACGTTTGAGAGTAAGCTACTCACACATGTACAACAGCTACTAAACGTTTGAGAGTAAGCTACTCACACATGTACAACAGCTACTATACGTTTGAGAGTAAGCTACTCACAAATGTGCAACAGCTACTATACGTTTGAGAGTAAGCTACTCACTCATGTACAACAGCTACTAAACGTTTGAGAGTAAGCTACTCACACATGTACAACAGCTACTGTACGTTTGAGATTAACCTATCTACAAATGTACAATTACTATACGTATGAAAGAAAGCTACTCACTCATGTACAACAGCTACTATACGTTTGAGAGTAAGCTACCCACACACGTACAACAGCTACTAAACGTATGAGAGTAAGCTACCCACACATGTACAACAGCTACTGTACGTTTGAGATTAACCTATCCACACATGTACAATTTCTATACGTTTGAAAGAAAGCTACTCACTCATGTACAACAGCTACTAAACGTTTGAGAGTAAGCTACCCACACATGTACAACAGCTACTAAACGTTTGAGAGTAAGCTACCCACACATGTACAACAGCTACTAAACGTTTGAGTGTAAGCTACTCACACATGTACAACAGCTACTAAACGTTTGAGTGTAAGCTACTCACACATGTACAACAGCTACTAAACGTTTGAGAGTAAGCTACTCACTCATGTACAACAACTACTAAAGTTTGAGTGTAAGCTACTCACACATGTACAACAGCTACTAAACGTTTGAGTGTAAGCTACTCACACATGTACAACAGCTACTAAACGTTTGAGAGTAAGCTACTCACTCATGTACAACAGCTACTAAACGTTTGAGAGTAAGTTACTCACACATGTACAACAGCTACTATACGTTTGAGATTAAACTACTCACTCATGTACAACAGCTACTAAACGTTTGAGTGTAAGCTACTCACACATGTACAACAGCTACTAAACGTTTGAGAGTAAGCTACTCACACATGAACAGCAGCTACTAAACGTTTGATCGTAAGCTACTCACACATGTACAACAGCTACTAAACGTTTGGGAGTAAGCTACTCACTCATGCACAACAGGTACTAAACGTTTGAGAGTAAGCTACTCACTCATGTACAACAGCTACTAAACGTTTGAGAGTAAGCTACTCACTCATGTACAACAGCTACTATACGTTTGGTAGTAAGCTACACACACATGTACAACAGCTACTAAACGTTTGAGAGTAAGCTACTCACACATGTACAACAGCTACTAAACGTTTGAGAGTAAGCTACTCACACATGTACAACAGCTACTATACGTTTGAGAGTAAGCTACTCACTCATGTACAACAGCTACTAAACGTTTGAGAGTAAGCTACTCACACATGTACAACAGCTACTGTACGTTTGAGATTAACCTATCCACAAATGTACAATTACTATACTATGAAAGAAAGCTACTCACTCATGTACAACAGCTACTATACGTTTGAGAGTAAGCTACCCACACACGTACAACAGCTACTAAACGTATGAGAGTAAGCTACCCACACATGTACAACAGCTACTGTAAGTTTGAGATTAACCTATCCACACATGTACAATTTCTATACGTTTGAAAGAAAGCTACTCACTCATGTACAACAGCTACTAAACGTTTGAGAGTAAGCTACCCACACATGTACAACAGCTACTAAACGTTTGAGTGTAAGCTACCCACACATGTACAACAGCTACTAAACGTTTGAGAGTAAGCTACTCACACATGTACAACAGCTACTAAACGTTTGAGTGTAAGCTACTCACACATGTACAACAGCTACTAAACGTTTGAGAGTAAGCTACTCACTCATGTACAACAGCTACTAAAGTTTGAGTGTAAGTTACTCACACATGTACAACAGCTACTAAACGTTTTAGTGTAAGCTACTCACACATGTACAACAGCTACTAAACGTTTGAGAGTAAGCTACTCACTCATGTACAACAGCTACTAAACGTTTGAGAGTAAGTTACTCACACATGTACAACAGCTACTATACGTTTGAGAGTAAACTACTCACGCATGTACAACAGCTACTAAACGTTTGAGTTTAAGCTACTCACACATGTACAACAGCTACTAAACGTTTGAGAGTAAGCTACTCACACATGAACAACAGCTACTAAACGTTTGATCGTAAGCTACTCACACATGTACAACAGCTACTAAACGTTTGAGAGTAAGCTACTCACTCATGTACAACAGGTACTAAACGTTTGAGAGTAAGCTACCCACACATGTACAACAGCTACTAAACGTTTGAGTGTAAGCTACTCACACATGTACAACTGCTACTAAACGTTTGAGAGTAAGCTACTCACTCATGTACAACGGGTACTAAACGTTTGAGAGTAAGCTACTCACACATGTACAACAGGTACTAAACGTTTGAGTGTAAGCTACTCACACATGTACAACAGCTACTAAACGTTTGAGAGTAAGCTACTCACACATGAACAACAGCTACTAAACGTTTGAGAGTAAGCTACTCACACATGTACAACAGCTACTGTACGTTTGAGAGTAAGCTACTCACTCATGAACAACAGCTACTAAACGTTTGAGAGTAAGCTACTCACACATGTACAACAGCTACTAAACGTTTGAGGGTAAGTTACTCACACATGTACAACAGCTACTATATGTTTGAGAGTAAGCTACTCACACATGTACAACAGCTTCTATACGTTTGAGAGTAAGCTACTCACACATTTACAACAGCTACTGTACGTTTGAGTGTAAGCTACTCACACATGTACAACAGCTACTATACGTTTGAAAGTAAGCTACTCACATATGTAAACAGCTACTAAACGTTTGAGAGTAAGCTACCCACACATGTACAACAGCTACTAAACGTTTGAGAGTAAGCTACACACACATTTACAACAGCTACTATACGTTTGAGAGTAAGCTACTCACACATGTGCAACAGATACTAAACGTTTGAGAGTAAGCTACTCACACATGTACAACAGCTACTAAACGTTTGAGAGTAAGCTACTTACACATGTACAACAGCTACTCTACGTTTGAGAGTAAGCTACTCACTCATGTACACCAGCTACTAAACGTTTGAGAGTAAGCTACTCACACATGTACAACAGCTACTATACGTTTGAGAGTAAGCTACTCACACATGTACAACAGCTACTATACGTTTGAGAGTAAGCTACTCACACATGTACAACAGCTACTAAACGTTTGAGAGTAAGCTACTCACACATGTACAACAGCTAATAAACGTTTGAGAGTAAGCTACTCACACATGTACAACAGCTACTATACGTTTGAGAGTAAGCTATTCACACATGTACAACAGCTACTAAACGTTTGAGAGTAAGCTACTCACACATGTACAACAGCTACTAAACGTTTGAGAGTAAGCTACTCACACATGTACTACAGCTACTATACGTTTGAGAGTAAGCTATTCACTCATATACAACAGCTACTAAACGTTTGAGAGTAAGCTACTCACACATGTACAACAGCTACTGTACGTTTGAGATTAACCTATCCACAAATGTACAATTACTATACCTATGAAAGAAAGCTACTCACTCATGTACAACAGCTACTATACGTTTGATAGTAAGCTACCCACACACGTACAACAGGTACTATACGTTTGAGATTAGCTACCCACACATGTACAACAGCTACTGTACGTTAGAGATTAACCTATCCACACATGTACAATTTCTATACGTTTGAAAGAAAGCTACTCACTCATGTACAACAGCTACTAAACGTTTGAGAGTAAGCTACCCACACATGTACAACAGCTACTAAACGTTTGAGAGTAAGCTACTCACACATGTAAAACAGCTACTAAACGTTTGAGTGTAAGCTACTCACACATGTACAACAGCTACTAAACGTTTGAGAGTAAGCTACTCACTCTTGTACAACAGGTACTAAACGTTTGAGAGTAAGCTACTCAAACATGTACAACAGCTACTAAACGTTTGAGTGTAAGCTACTCACTCATGTACAACAGCTACTAAACGTTTGAGAGTAAGTTACTCACACATGTACAACAGCTACTATACGTTTGAGAGTAAACTACTCACTCATGTACAACAGCAACTAAACGTTTGAGTGTAAGCTATTCACACATGTACAACAGCTACTATACGTTTAAGGGTAGGCTACTCACATATGTACAACAATTACTATTCGTTTAAGAGTAGGCTACTCACTCATGTACAATTACTATACGTTTAAGAGTAGGCTACTCACACATGTACAATTACTATACGTTTAAGAGTAGGCTACTCACACATATACAACAATTACTATACGTTTAAGGGTAGGCTACTCACATATGTACAACAATTACTATACGTTTAAGAGTAGGCTACTGATACATGTACAACAATTACTATACGTTTAAGAGTAGGCTACTCACACATGTACAACAATTACTATACGTTTAAGAGTAGGCTAATAACACATGTACAATAATTACTATACGTTTAAGAGAAGCTGCTAACACATGTACAACAATTACTATACGTTTAAGGGTACGCTACTCACACATGTACAACAGCTACTATACGTTTAAGAGTATGCTACTGACAGATGTACAACAATTACTATGCGTTTAAGAGTAGGCTACTCACACATGTACAACAATTACTATACGTTTATGAGTAGGCTACTCACTCATGTACAAGAGCTACTATACGTTTAAGAGTAGGCTACTCACTCATGTACAACAAAAACTATACGTTTAAGGGTAGGCTACTCACTCATGTACAACAGCTACTAAACGTTTGAGAGTAAGCTACTCACACATGTACAACAGCTACTAAACGTTTGAGAGTAAGCTACTCACACATGTACAACAGCTACTATACGTTTGAGAGTAAGCTACTCACACATGTGCAACAGCTACTAAACGTTTGAGAGTAAGCTACTCACACATGTACAACAGCTACTAAACGTTTGAGAGTAAGCTACTCACACATGTACAACAGCTACTGTACGTTTGAGAGTAAGCTACTCACTCATGTACAACAGCTACTAAACGTTTGAGAGTAAGCTACTCACACATGTACAACAGCTACTATACGTTTGAGAGTAAGCTACTCACACATGTACAACAGCTACTATACGTTTGAGAGTAAGCTACTCACACATGTACAACAGCTACTATACGTTTGAGAGTAACCTACTCACACATGTACAACAACTACTAAACGTTTGAGTGTAAGCTATTCACACATGTACAACAGCTACTAAACGTTTGAGAGTAAGTTACTCACACATTTACAACAGCTACTAAACGTTTGAGAGTAAGCTACTCACACATGTATAACAGCTACTAAACGTTTGAGAGTAAGCTACTCACACATGTACAACAGCTACTAAACGTTTGAGAGTAAGCTACTCACACATGTACAACAGCTACTGTACGTTTGAGAGTAAGCTACTCACACATGTACAACAGCTACTAAACGTTTGAGAGTAAGCTACTCACACATGTACAACATCTACTGTACGTTTGAGAGTAAGCTACTCACTCATGTACAACAGCTACTAAACGTTTGAGTGTAAGCTACTCACACATGTACAACAGCTACTAAACGTTTGAGAGTAAGTTACTCACACATGTACAACAGCTACTGTACGTTTGAGAGTAAGCTACTCACACATGTACAACAGCTACTAAACGTTTGAGAGTAAGCTACTCACACATGTACAACAGCTACTGTACGTTTGAGAGTAAGCTACTCACATATGTACAACAGGTACTAAACGTTTGTGAGTAAGCTACTCACTCATGTACAACAGGTACTAAACGTTTGAGAGTAAGCTACTCACACATGTACAACAGGTACTAAACGTTTGAGAGTAAGCTACTCACACATGTACAACAGCTACTATACGTTTGAGAGTAAGCTACTCACACATGTACAACAGCTACCATACGTTTGAGAGTAAGCTACTCACTCATGTACAACAGCTACTAAACGTTTGAGAGTAAGCTACTCACACATGTACAACAGCTACTAAACGTTTGAGAGTAAGCTACTCACACATATACAACAGCTACTATACGTTTGAGAGTAAGCTACTCACACATGTACAACAGCTACTAAACGTTTGAGAGTAAGCTACTCACACATGTACAACAGGTACTAAACGTTTGAGAGTAAGCTACTCACACATGTACAACAGCTACTATACGTTTGGGAGTAAGCTACTCACACATGTACAACAGCCACTAAACGTTTGAGAGTAAGCTACTCACACATGTACAACAGCTACTAAACGTTTGAGAGTAAGCTACTCACACATGTACAACATCTACTATACGTTTGAGTGTAAGCTACTCACTCATGTACAACAGCTACTAAACGTTTGAGAGTAAGCTACTCACACATGTACAACAGCTACTGTACGTTTGAGATTAACCTATATACAAATGTACAATTACTATACGTATGAAAGAAAGCTACTCACTCATGTACAACAGCTACTATACGTTTGAGAGTAAGCTACCCACACACGTACAACAGCTACTAAACGTATGAGAGTAAGCTACCCACACATGTACAACAGCTACTGTACGTTTGAGATTAACCTATCCACACATGTACAATTTCTATACGTTTGAAAGAAAGCTACTCACTCATGTACAACAGCTACTAAACGTTTGAGGGTAAGCTACCCACACATGTACAACAGCTACTAAACGTTTGAGAGTAAGCTACCCACACATGTACAACAGCAACTAAACGTTTGAGTGTAAGCTACTCACACATGTACAACAGCTACTAAACGTTTGAGAGTAAGCTACTCACTCTTGTACAACAGGTACTAAACGTTTGAGAGTAAGCTACTCAAACATGTACAACAGCTACTAAACGTTTGAGTGTAAGCTACTCACTCATGTACAACAGCTACTAAACGTTTGAGAGTAAGTTACTCACACATGTACAACAGCTACTATACGTTTGAGAGTAAACTACTCACTCATGTACAACAGCAACTAAACGTTTGAGTGTAAGCTATTCACACATGTACAACAGCTACTATACGTTTAAGGGTAGGCTACTCACATATGTACAACAATTACTATTCGTTTAAGAGTAGGCTACTCACTCATGTACAATTACTATACGTTTAAGAGTAGGCTACTCACACATGTACAATTACTATACGTTTAAGAGTAGGCTACTCACACATATACAACAATTACTATACGTTTAAGGGTAGGCTACTCACATATGTACAACAATTACTATACGTTTAAGAGTAGGCTACTGATACATGTACAACAATTACTATACGTTTAAGAGTAGGCTACTCACACATGTACAACAATTACTATACGTTTAAGAGTAGGCTAATAACACATGTACAATAATTACTATACGTTTAAGAGAAGCTGCTAACACATGTACAACAATTACTATACGTTTAAGGGTACGCTACTCACACATGTACAACAGCTACTATACGTTTAAGAGTATGCTACTGACAGATGTACAACAATTACTATGCGTTTAAGAGTAGGCTACTCACACATGTACAACAATTACTATACGTTTATGAGTAGGCTACTCACTCATGTACAAGAGCTACTATACGTTTAAGAGTAGGCTACTCACTCATGTACAACAAAAACTATACGTTTAAGGGTAGGCTACTCACTCATGTACAACAGCTACTAAACGTTTGAGAGTAAGCTACTCACACATGTACAACAGCTACTAAACGTTTGAGAGTAAGCTACTCACACATGTACAACAGCTACTATACGTTTGAGAGTAAGCTACTCACACATGTGCAACAGCTACTAAACGTTTGAGAGTAAGCTACTCACACATGTACAACAGCTACTAAACGTTTGAGAGTAAGCTACTCACACATGTACAACAGCTACTGTACGTTTGAGAGTAAGCTACTCACTCATGTACAACAGCTACTAAACGTTTGAGAGTAAGCTACTCACACATGTACAACAGCTACTATACGTTTGAGAGTAAGCTACTCACACATGTACAACAGCTACTATACGTTTGAGAGTAAGCTACTCACACATGTACAACAGCTACTATACGTTTGAGAGTAACCTACTCACACATGTACAACAACTACTAAACGTTTGAGTGTAAGCTATTCACACATGTACAACAGCTACTAAACGTTTGAGAGTAAGTTACTCACACATTTACAACAGCTACTAAACGTTTGAGAGTAAGCTACTCACACATGTATAACAGCTACTAAACGTTTGAGAGTAAGCTACTCACACATGTACAACAGCTACTAAACGTTTGAGAGTAAGCTACTCACACATGTACAACAGCTACTGTACGTTTGAGAGTTAGCTACTCACACATGTACAACAGCTACTAAACGTTTGAGAGTAAGCTACTCACACATGTACAACAGCTACTGTACGTTTGAGAGTAAGCTACTCACTCATGTACAACAGCTACTAAACGTTTGAGTGTAAGCTACTCACACATGTACAACAGCTACTAAACGTTTGAGAGTAAGTTACTCACACATGTACAACAGCTACTGTACGTTTGAGAGTAAGCTACTCACACATGTACAACAGCTACTAAACGTTTGAGAGTAAGCTACTCACACATGTACAACAGCTACTGTACGTTTGAGAGTAAGCTACTCACACATGTACAACAGGTACTAAACGTTTGTGAGTAAGCTACTCACTCATGTACAACAGGTACTAAACGTTTGAGAGTAAGCTACTCACACATGTACAACAGGTACTAAACGTTTGAGAGTAAGCTACTCACACATGTACAACAGCTACTATACGTTTGAGAGTAAGCTACTCACACATGTACAACAGCTACCATACGTTTGAGAGTAAGCTACTCACTCATGTACAACAGCTACTAAACGTTTGAGAGTAAGCTACTCACACATGTACAACAGCTACTAAACGTTTGAGAGTAAGCTACTCACACATATACAACAGCTACTATACGTTTGAGAGTAAGCTACTCACACATGTACAACAGCTACTAAACGTTTGAGAGTAAGCTACTCACACATGTACAACAGGTACTAAACGTTTGAGAGTAAGCTACTCACACATGTACAACAGCTACTATACGTTTGGGAGTAAGCTACTCACACATGTACAACAGCTACTAAACGTTTGAGAGTAAGCTACTCACACATGTACAACAGCTACTAAACGTTTGAGAGTAAGCTACTCACACATGTACAACATCTACTATACGTTTGAGTGTAAGCTACTCACTCATGTACAACAGCTACTAAACGTTTGAGAGTAAGCTACTCACACATGTACAACAGCTACTGTACGTTTGAGATTAACCTATATACAAATGTACAATTACTATACGTATGAAAGAAAGCTACTCACTCATGTACAACAGCTACTATACGTTTGAGAGTAAGCTACCCACACACGTACAACAGCTACTAAACGTATGAGAGTAAGCTACCCACACATGTACAACAGCTACTGTACGTTTGAGATTAACCTATCCACACATGTACAATTTCTATACGTTTGAAAGAAAGCTACTCACTCATGTACAACAGCTACTAAACGTTTGAGAGTAAGCTACCCACACATGTACAACAGCTACTAAACGTTTGAGAGTAAGCTACCCACACATGTACAACAGCAACTAAACGTTTGAGTGTAAGCTACTCACACATGTACAACAGCTACTAAACGTTTGAGTGTAAGCTACTCACACATGTACAACAGCTACTAAACGTTTGAGAGTAAGCTACTCACTCATGTACAACAACTACTAAAGTTTGAGTGTAAGCTACTCACACATGTACAACAGCTACTAAACGTTTGAGTGTAAGCTACTCACACATGTACAACAGCTACTAAACGTTTGAGAGTAAGCTACTCACTCATGTACAACAGCTACTAAACGTTTGAGAGTAAGTTACTCACACATGTACAACAGCTACTATACGTTTGAGATTAAACTACTCACTCATGTACAACAGCTACTAAACGTTTGAGTGTAAGCTACTCACACATGTACAACAGCTACTAAACGTTTGAGAGTAAGCTACTCACACATGAACAGCAGCTACTAAACGTTTGATCGTAAGCTACTCACACATGTACAACAGCTACTAAACGTTTGGGAGTAAGCTACTCACTCATGCACAACAGGTACTAAACGTTTGAGAGTAAGCTACTCACTCATGTACAACAGCTACTAAACGTTTGAGAGTAAGCTACTCACTCATGTACAACAGCTACTATACGTTTGGGAGTAAGCTACTCACACATGTACAACAGCTACTAAACGTTTGAGAGTAAGCTACTCACACATGTACAACAGCTACTAAACGTTTGAGAGTAAGCTACTCACACATGTACAACAGCTACTATACGTTTGAGAGTAAGCTACTCACTCATGTACAACAGCTACTAAACGTTTGAGAGTAAGCTACTCACACATGTACAACAGCTACTGTACGTTTGAGATTAACCTATCCACAAATGTACAATTACTATACGTATGAAAGAAAGCTACTCACTCATGTACAACAGCTACTATACGTTTGAGAGTAAGCTACCCACACACGTACAACAGCTACTAAACGTATGAGAGTAAGCTACCCACACATGTACAACAGCTACTGTAAGTTTGAGATTAACCTATCCACACATGTACAATTTCCATACGTTTGAAAGAAAGCTACTCACTCATGTACAACAGCTACTAAACGTTTGAGAATAAGCTACCCACACATGTACAACAGCTACTAAACGTTTGAGAGTAAGCTACCCACACATGTACAACAGCTACTATATGTTTGAGAGTAAGCTACTCACACATGTACAACAGCTTCTATACGTTTGAGAGTAAGCTACTCACACATGTACAACAGCTACTGTACGTTTGAGAGTAAGCTACTCACACATGTACAACAGCTAATATACGTTTGAAAGTAAGCTACTCACATATGTAAACAGCTACTAAACGTTTGAGAGTAAGCTACCCACACATGTACAACAGCTACTAAACGTTTGAGAGTAAGCTACACACACATTTACAACAGCTACTATACGTTTGAGAGTAAGCTACTCACACATGTGCAACAGATACTAAACGTTTGAGAGTAAGCTACTCACACATGTACAACAGCTACTAAACGTTTGAGAGTAAGCTACTCACACATGTACAACAGCTACTCTACGTTTGAGAGTAAGCTACTCACTCATGTACACCAGCTACTAAACGTTTGAGAGTAAGCTACTCACACATGTACAACAGCTACTATACGTTTGAGAGTAAGCTACTCACACATGTACAACAGCTACTATACGTTTGAGAGTAAGCTACTCACACATGTACAACAGCTACTAAACGTTTGAGAGTAAGCTACTCACACATGTACAACAGCTAATAAACGTTTGAGAGCAAGCTACTCACACATGTACAACAGCTACTATACGTTTGAGAGTAAGCTATTCACACATGTACAACAGCTACTAAACGTTTGAGAGTAAGCTACTCACACATGTACAACAGCTACTAAACGTTTGAGAGTAAGCTACTCACACATGTACAACAGCTACTATACGTTTGTGAGTAAGCTACTCACACATGTACAACAGCTACTAAACGTTTGAGAGTAAGCTACTCACACATGTACAACAGCTACTAAACGTTTGAGAGTAAGTTACTCACACATGTACTACAGCTACTATACGTTTGAAACTAAGCTATTCACTCATATACAACAGCTACTAAACGTTTGAGAGTAAGCTACTCACACATGTACAACAGCTACTGTACGTTTGAGATTAACCTATCCACAAATGTACAATTACTATACCTATGAAAGAAAGCTACTCACTCATGTACAACAGCTACTATACGTTTGATAGTAAGCTACCCACACACGTACAACAGGTACTATACGTTTGAGATTAGCTACCCACACATGTACAACAGCTACTGTACGTTTGAGATTAACCTATCCACACATGTACAATTTCTATACGTTTGAAAGAAAGCTACTCACTCATGTACAACAGCTACTAAACGTTTGAGAGTAAGCTACCCACACATGTACAACAGCTACTAAACGTTTGAGAGTAAGCTACTCACACATGTAAAACAGCTACTAAACGTTTGAGTGTAAGCTACTCACACATGTACAACAGCTACTAAACGTTTGAGAGTAAGCTACTCACTCTTGTACAACAGGTACTAAACGTTTGAGAGTAAGCTACTCAAACATGTACAACAGCTACTAAACGTTTGAGTGTAAGCTACTCACTCATGTACAACAGCTACTAAACGTTTGAGAGTAAGTTACTCACACATGTACAACAGCTACTATACGTTTGAGAGTAAACTACTCACTCATGTACAACAGCAACTAAACGTTTGAGTGTAAGCTATTCACACATGTACAACAGCTACTATACGTTTAAGGGTAGGCTACTCACATATGTACAACAATTACTATTCGTTTAAGAGTAGGCTACTCACTCATGTACAATTACTATACGTTTAAGAGTAGGCTACTCACACATGTACAATTACTATACGTTTAAGAGTAGGCTACTCACACATATACAACAATTACTATACGTTTAAGGGTAGGCTACTCACGTATGTACAACAATTACTATACGTTTAAGAGTAGGCTACTGACACATGTACAACAATTACTATACGTTTAAGAGTAGGCTACTCACACATGTACAACAATTACTATACGTTTAAGAGTAGGCTAATAACACATGTACAATAATTACTATACGTTTAAGAGAAGCTGTTAACACATGTACAACAATTACTATACGTTTAAGGGTACGCTACTCACACATGTACAACAGCTACTATACGTTTAAGAGTATGCTACTGACAGATGTACAACAATTACTATGCGTTTAAGAGTAGGCTACTCACACATGTACAACAATTACTATACGTTTATGAGTAGGCTACTCACTCATGTACAAGAGCTACTATACGTTTAAGAGTAGGCTACTCACTCATGTACAACAAAAACTATACGTTTAAGGGTAGGCTACTCACTCATGTACAACAGCTACTATACGTTTAAGAGTAGGCTACTCACTCATATACAACAATTACTATTTGTTTAAGAGTAGGCTACTCACACATATACAATAATTACTATACGTTTAAGAGTAGGCTACTCACTCATGTACAAGAGCTACTATACGTTTAAGAGTAGGCTACTCACTCATGTACAACAATTACTATATGTTTAAGAGTAGGCTACTCACTCATATACAACAATTACTATTTGTTTAAGAGCAGGCCACTCACTCATGTACAATAGCTACTATACGTTTAAGAGTAGGCTACTCACTCATATACAACAATTACAATATGTTTAAGAGTAGGCTACTCACACATATACAACAATTACTATACGTTTAAGAGTAGGCTACTCACACATATACAACAATTACTATACGTTTAAGAGTAGGCTACTCACTCATATACAACAATTACTATTTGTTTAAGAGCAGGCCACTCACTCATGTACAACAGCTACTATACGTTTAAGAGTAGGCTACTCACTCATATACAACAATTACTATTTGTTTAAGAGTAGGCTACTCACACATATACAACAATTACTATACGTTTAAGAGTAGCCTACCCACACATATACAACAATTACTATACGTTTAAGAGTAGGCTACTCACTCATGTACAACAGCTACTAAACGTTTGAGAGTAAGCTACTCACACATGTACAACAGCTACTAAACGTTTGAGAGTAAGCTACTCACACATGTACAACAGCTACTATACGTTTGAGAGTAAGCTACTCACACATGTGCAACAGCTACTAAACGTTTGAGAGTAAGCTACTCACACATGTACAACAGCTACTGTACGTTTGAGAGTAAGCTACTCACTCATGTACAACAGCTACTAAACGTTTGAGAGTAAGCTACTCACACATGTACAACAGCTACTATACGTTTGAGAGTAAGCTACTCACACATGTACAACAGCTACTATACGTTTGAGAGTAAGCTACTCACACATGTACAACAGCTACTATACGTTTGAGAGTAAGCTACTCACACATGTACAACAACTACTAAACGTTTGAGTGTAAGCTATTCACACATGTACAACAGCTACTAAACGTTTGAGAGTAAGTTACTCACACATGTACAACAGCTACTAAACGTTTGAGAGTAAGCTACTCACACATGTATAACAGCTACTAAACGTTTGAGAGTAAGCTACTCACATATGTACAACAGCTACTAAACGTTTGAGAGTAAGCTACTCACACATGTACAACAGCTACTGTACGTTTGAGAGTAAGCTACTCACACATGTACAACAGCTACTAAACGTTTGAGAGTAAGCTACTCACACATGTACAACAGCTACTGTACGTTTGAGAGTAAGCTACTCACACATGTACAACAGCTACTATACGTTTGAGAGTAAGCTACTCACACATGTACAACAGCTACTAAACGTTTGAGAGTAAGCTACTCACACATGTACAACAGCTACTAAACGTTTGAGAGTAAGCTACTCACACATGTACAACAGCTACTATACGTTTGAGAGTAAGCTACTCACACATGTACAACAGCTACTGTACGTTTGAGAGTAAGCTACTCACACATGTACAACAGCTAATATACGTTTGAAAGTAAGCTACTCACATATGTAAACAGCTACTAAACGTTTGAGAGTAAGCTACCCACACATGTACAACAGCTACTAAACGTTTGAGAGTAAGCTACACACACATTTACAACAGCTACTATACGTTTGAGAGTAAGCTACTCACACATGTGCAACAGATACTAAACGTTTGAGAGTAAGCTACTCACACATGTACAACAGCTACTAAACGTTTGAGAGTAAGCTACTCACACATGTACAACAGCTACTCTACGTTTGAGAGTAAGCTACTCACTCATGTACACCAGCTACTAAACGTTTGAGAGTAAGCTACTCACACATGTACAACAGCTACTATACGTTTGAGAGTAAGCTACTCACACATGTACAACAGCTACTATACGTTTGAGAGTAAGCTACTCACACATGTACAACAGCTACTAAACGTTTGAGAGTAAGCTACTCACACATGTACAACAGCTAATAAACGTTTGAGAGCAAGCTACTCACACATGTACAACAGCTACTATACGTTTGAGAGTAAGCTATTCACACATGTACAACAGCTACTAAACGTTTGAGAGTAAGCTACTCACACATGTACAACAGCTACTAAACGTTTGAGAGTAAGCTACTCACACATGTACAACAGCTACTATACGTTTGTGAGTAAGCTACTCACACATGTACAACAGCTACTAAACGTTTGAGAGTAAGCTACTCACACATGTACTACAGCTACTAAACGTTTGAGAGTAAGCTACTCACACATGTACTACAGCTACTATACGTTTGAAAGTAAGCTACTCACACATGTACAACAGCTACTGTACGTTTGAGATTAACCTATCCACAAATGTACAATTACTATACCTATGAAAGAAAGCTACTCACTCATGTACAACAGCTACTATACGTTTGATAGTAAGCTACCCACACACGTACAACAGGTACTATACGTTTGAGATTAGCTACCCACACATGTACAACAGCTACTGTACGTTTGAGATTAACCTATCCACACATGTACAATTTCTATACGTTTGAAAGAAAGCTACTCACTCATGTACAACAGCTACTAAACGTTTGAGAGTAAGCTACCCACACATGTACAACAGCTACTAAAAGTTTGAGAGTAAGCTACTCACACATGTAAAACAGCTACTAAACGTTTGAGTGTAAGCTACTCACACATGTACAACAGCTACTAAACGTTTGAGAGTAAGCTACTCACTCTTGTACAACAGGTACTAAACGTTTGAGAGTAAGCTACTCAAACATGTACAACAGCTACTAAACGTTTGAGTGTAAGCTACTCACTCATGTACAACAGCTACTAAACGTTTGAGAGTAAGTTACTCACACATGTACAACAGCTACTATACGTTTGAGAGTAAACTACTCACTCATGTACAACAGCAACTAAACGTTTGAGTGTAAGCTATTCACAGATGTACAACAGCTACTATACGTTTAAGGGTAGGCTACTCACATATGTACAACAATTACTATTCGTTTAAGAGTAGGCTACTCACTCATGTACAATTACTATACGTTTAAGAGTAGGCTACTCACACATGTACAATTACTATACGTTTAAGAGTAGGCTACTCACACATATACAACAATTACTATACGTTTAAGGGTAGGCTACTCACGTATGTACAACAATTACTATACGTTTAAGAGTAGGCTACTGACACATGTACAACAATTACTATACGTTTAAGAGTAGGCTACTCACACATGTACAACAATTACTATACGTTTAAGAGTAGGCTAATAACACATGTACAATAATTACTATACGTTTAAGAGAAGCTGTTAACACATGTACAACAATTACTATACGTTTAAGGGTACGCTACTCACACATGTACCACAGCTACTATACGTTTAAGAGTATGCTACTGACAGATGTACAACAATTACTATGCGTTTAAGAGTAGGCTACTCACACATGTACAACAATTACTATACGTTTATGAGTAGGCTACTCACTCATGTACAAGAGCTACTATACGTTTAAGAGTAGGCTACTCACTCATGTACAACAAAAACTATACGTTTAAGGGTAGGCTACTCACTCATGTACAACAGCTACTATACGTTTAAGAGTAGGCTACTCACTCATATACAACAATTACTATTTGTTTAAGAGTAGGCTACTCACACATATACAATAATTACTATACGTTTAAGAGTAGGCTACTCACTCATGTACAAGAGCTACTATACGTTTAAGAGTAGGCTACTCACTCATGTACAACAATTACTATATGTTTAAGAGTAGGCTACTCACTCATATACAACAATTACTATTTGTTTAAGAGCAGGCCACTCACTCATGTACAATAGCTACTATACGTTTAAGAGTAGGCTACTCACTCATATATAACAATTACAATATGTTTAAGAGTAGGCTACTCACACATATACAACAATTACTATACGTTTAAGAGTAGGCTACTCACACATATACAACAATTACTATACGTTTAAGAGTAGGCTACTCACTCATATACAACAATTACTATTTGTTTAAGAGCAGGCCACTCACTCATGTACAACAGCTACTATACGTTTAAGAGTAGGCTACTCACTCATATACAACAATTACTATTTGTTTAAGAGTAGGCTACTCACACATATACAACAATTACTATACGTTTAAGAGTAGCCTACCCACACATATACAACAATTACTATACGTTTAAGAGTAGGCTACTCACTCATGTACAACAGCTACTAAACGTTTGAGAGTAAGCTACTCACACATGTACAACAGCTACTAAACGTTTGAGAGTAAGCTACTCACACATGTACAACAGCTACTATACGTTTGAGAGTAAGCTACTCACACATGTGCAACAGCTACTAAACGTTTGAGAGTAAGCTACTCACACATGTACAACAGCTACTGTACGTTTGAGAGTAAGCTACTCACTCATGTACAACAGCTACTAAACGTTTGAGAGTAAGCTACTCACACATGTACAACAGCTACTATACGTTTGAGAGTAAGCTACTCACACATGTACAACAGCTACTATACGTTTGAGAGTAAGCTACTCACACATGTACAACAGCTACTATACGTTTGAGAGTAAGCTACTCACACATGTACAACAACTACTAAACGTTTGAGTGTAAGCTATTCACACATGTACAACAGCTACTAAACGTTTGAGAGTAAGTTACTCACACATGTACAACAGCTACTAAACGTTTGAGAGTAAGCTACTCACACATGTATAACAGCTACTAAACGTTTGAGAGTAAGCTACTCACACATGTACAACAGCTACTAAACGTTTGAGAGTAAGCTACTCACACATGTACAACAGCTACTGTACGTTTGAGAGTAAGCTACTCACACATGTACAACAGCTACTAAACGTTTGAGAGTAAGCTACTCACACATGTACAACAGCTACTGTACGTTTGAGAGTAAGCTACTCACACATGTACAACAGCTACTATACGTTTGAGAGTAAGCTACTCACACATGTACAACAGCTACTAAACGTTTGAGAGTAAGCTACTCACACATGTACAACAGCTACTAAACGTTTGAGAGTAAGCTACTCACACATGTACAACAGCTACTATACGTTTGAGAGTAAGCTACTCACACATGTACAACAGCTACTAAACGTTTGAGAGTAAGCTACTCACACAGGTACAACAGCTACTAAACGTTTGAGAGTAAGCTACTCACACATGTACAACAGCTACTGTACGTTTGAGAGTAAGCTACACACTCATGTACAACAGCTACTAAACGTTTGAGTGTAAGCTACTCACACATGTACAACAGCTACTAAACGTTTGAGAGTAAGTTACTCACACATGTACAACAGCTACTGTACGTTTGAGAGTAAGCTACTCACACATGTACAACAGCTACTAAACGTTTGAGAGTAAGCTACTCACACATGTACAACAGCTACTGTACGTTTGAGAGTAAGCTACTCACACATGTACAACAGGTACTAAACGTTTGTGAGTAAGCTACTCACTCATGTACAACAGGTACTAAACGTTTGAGAGTAAGCTACTCACACATGTACAAGAGGTACTAAACGTTTGAGAGTAAGCTACTCACACATGTACAACAGCTACTATACGTTTGAGAGTAAGCTACTCCCACATGTACAACAGCTACCATACGTTTGAGAGTAAGCTACTCACTCATGTACAACAGCTACTAAACGTTTGAGAGTAAGCTACTCACACATGTACAACAGCTACTAAACGTTTGAGAGTAAGCTACACACACATGTACAACAGCTACTATACGTTTGAGAGTAAGCTACTCACACATGTACAACAACTACTAAACGTTTGAGAGTAAGCTACTCACACATGTACAACAGCTACTTAACGTTTGAGAGTAAGCTACTCACACATGTACAACAGCTACTATACGTTTGGGAGTAAGCTACTCACACATGTACAATAGCTACTAAACGTTTGAGAGTAAGCTACTCACACATGTACAACAGCTACTAAACGTTTGAGAGTAAGCTACTCACACATGTACAACATCTACTATACGTTTGAGAGTAAGCTACTCACTCATGTACAACAGCTACTAAACGTTTGAGATTAACCTATCTACAAATGTACAATTACTATACGTATGAACGAAAGCTATTCACTCATGTACAACAGCTACTATACGTTTGAGAGTAAGCTACCCACACACGTACAACAGCTTCTAAACGTATGAGAGTAAGCTACCCACACATGCACAACAGCTACTGTACGTTTGAGATTAACCTATCCACACATGTACAATTTCTATACGTTTGAAAGAAAGCTACTCACTCATGTACAACAGCTACTAAACGTTTGAGAGTAAGCTACCCACACATGTACAACAGCTACTAAACGTTTGATAGTAAGCTACCCACACATGTACAACAGCTACTAAACGTTTGAGTGTAAGCTACTCACACATGTACAACAGCTACTAAACGTTTGAGTGTAAGCTACTCACACATGTACAACAGCTACTAAACGTTTGAGAGTAAGCTACTCACTCATGTACAACAGCTACTAAAGTTTGAGAGTAAGCTACTCACACATGTACAACAGCTACTAAACGTTTGAGTGTAAGCTACTCACACATGTACAACAGCTACTAAACGTTTGAGAGTAAGCTACTCACTCATGTACAACAGCTACTAAACGTTTGAGAGTAAGTTACTCACACATGTACAACAGCTACTATACGTTTGAGAGTAAACTACTCACTCATGTACAACAGCTACTAAACGTTTGAGTGTAAGCTACTCACACATGTACAACAGCTACTAAACGTTTGAGAGTAAGCTACTCACACATGAACAGCAGCTACTAAACGTTTGATCGTAAGCTACTCACACATGTACAACAGCTACTAAACGTTTGGGAGTAAGCTACTCACTCATGCACAACAGGTACTAAACGTTTGAGAGTAAGCTACTCACTCATGTACAACAGCTACTAAACGTTTGAGAGTAAGCTACTCACTCATGTACAACAGCTACTATACGTTTGGGAGTAAGCTACTCACACATGTACAACAGCTACTAAACGTTTGAGAGTAAGCTACTCACACATGTACAACAGCTACTAAACGTTTGAGAGTAAGCTACTCACACATGTACAACAGCTACTATACGTTTGAGAGTAAGCTACTCACTCATGTACAACAGCTACTAAACGTTTGAGAGTAAGCTACTCACACATGTACAACAGCTACTGTACGTTTGAGATTAACCTATCCACAAATGTACAATTACTATACGTATGAAAGAAAGCTACTCACTCATGTACAACAGCTACTATACGTTTGAGAGTAAGCTACCCACACACGTACAACAGCTACTAAACGTATGAGAGTAAGCTACCCACACATGTACAACAGCTACTGTACGTTTGAGATTAACCTATCCACACATGTACAATTTCTATACGTTTGAAAGAAAGCTACTCACTCATGTACAACAGCTACTAAACGTTTGAGAGTAAGCTACCCACACATGTACAACAGCTACTAAACGTTTGAGAGTAAGCTACCCACACATGTACAACAGGTACTAAACGTTTGAGAGTAAGCTACTCACACATGTACAACAGCTACTAAACGTTTGAGTGTAAGCTACTCACACATGTACAACAGCTACTAAACGTTTGAGAGTAAGCTACTCACTCATGTACAACAGCTACTAAAGTTTGAGTGTAAGTTACTCACACATGTACAACAGCTACTAAACGTTTGAGTGTAAGCTACTCACACATGTACAACAGCTACTAAACGTTTGAGAGTAAGCTACTCACTCATGTACAACAGCTACTAAACGTTTGAGAGTAAGTTACTCACACATGTACAACAGCTACTATACGTTTGAGAGTAAACTACTCACGCATGTACAACAGCTACTAAACGTTTGAGTGTAAGCTACTCACACATGTACAACAGCTACTAAACGTTTGAGAGTAAGCTACTCACACATGAACAACAGCTACTAAACGTTTGATCGTAAGCTACTCACACATGTACAACAGCTACTAAACGTTTGAGAGTAAGCTACTCACTCATGTACAACAGGTACTAAACGTTTGAGAGTAAGCTACCCACACATGTACAACAGCTACTAAACGTTTGAGTGTAAGCTACTCACACATGTACAACTGCTACTAAACGTTTGAGAGTAAGCTACTCACTCATGTACAACGGGTACTAAACGTTTGAGAGTAAGCTACTCACACATGTACAACAGGTACTAAACGTTTGAGTGTAAGCTA